>JAEIJG010000655.1:0-21920 GCA_037289395.1 Beauveria scarabaeidicola
TAGCCTATATAAAGTTATTAAGGAAGTCTACCTATAAGCTTATTAACTTAACTTCTATAGTAATAGTTATATATACCTAGTAGTTAATATTACCTATCTCTAGAAGCCTTACTAAGGCTAAGACCTTTTTAATAGAAAGGAGTAAGTACTATTAGTTATTATAATAAATAGTAAAAAATATTAGGAACTAGATTAAATTATTATATATTATAGTAGCTACTAAGAATAAGAATTTCTTATTAAATAATATAGCTTTATAGATAAAGATAACTCCTAGATTACTAAAACTATCCTATAAGAGGACGCTATAGAAATAGTAAAGGAATACCTTAAAGCGCTATAATAACTACTCTAAAGAGGCTAACTACTAAAGTGATAGATTACCTATATAAGTGTTATTTATAGTAATAAGACTATAGATATACTCCCTAGAAATAGTAAGAGTATATTACTATATATACTAAATTATTTATAGTAGAATTATTTTTAGATATATAAAAATACTATCTTATAAGGAATAAGAACTATATAAGTAATACTAGAAATATATACTTATAACTAGGTTCTTACTTCTTTATTTTACTTATAAACCTCCCTCTAATAATACCTCTATATATACTTTAGAAGTATATTTAAAAATAATATTATAATAATACTTTTAAGTAAATTTATAATCTCTTCTATTAAAAATCTTACTTATAATAAGAGTTATTTAAATAAGCTATTACTATATACCTTATATTAACTATACTAGATTATATATTACTTAGGATTAAAATAACTATCTTAAGGAGTAAGATCTATTAGGTTAATAATACTAATAACTAATAATAAATAAGCTCTAGGATAATTTAAATATTTTTAGGCCTAGGCTAAGTAACTCTAGTAATAATAATAAATAGTTTATTAACCCTATAGACCTTATACTTCTAAACGCCTTTATATTAATAAAGGTCTAGCTTTTAGTAAGACTAGCTAATAATAATACTAATAATAATAGCTAAGAATAGCTAGAAAATAATAATAAAGATAATAATAACTAGAGTTAAAAGGATAATAATAATAATAATTTAGATAACTTTATATTTAATAATAAGAATAAAACTATATTATAAGATTAAGAGCTCCCCGCTATAATTAACCTTATTACTAAGTATAAGAATAACTAAGATAATATTATTCTTAAGTAAAATAATAATAAGAATAGTAATAATAAAATAAATAACCTTAGTAATAATAGTAATAAAGGTAGTAATTTTAACCTAGATATAAAGGCCTTAATATACTATTAAGGTAGTAAAGGTAGTAAAAGCCTATTATTAAAATCCCCTAGTAGAAAGAAGCTTCTAATACCTAGTTATAATATAGCTAAATAGAGTAAAGATAACCTTATAACTAACGCTTTATAATAAAGAGGATATCTATTAACACTAGATTAGGTATATCTACCTTTTAATATATATAGAAAAGTAATTAAGATTAATTATATATTACTTAAATTTAACTATATAATACTCTAAGGCGGTAATTACTTAAGTAGTAGTATAAAGATTTAGACACTTAAGGAGGTTATATATAATATAAAATAGTATTTTTATTATATTAGATTTAATATATTCTAAAAAGAACTAAACTAGGGCTACCCTTATATAGATTTTTATTTATAAGTAATAAAAAAGCTAGAGGATATTTATATTAAGCTAGTTAAAAGTAATATTATAACTTATAACTTTACTTAATAACTAAAGTGTAATACTAAAAAAGCTTATAAGGCTTACTTAAATAGTAGTTAAGTAGCTAGAAGTATTAAGCTAGAGTATTATACTAAATTCCTACTTTCTAAGGTAGACCTCCTTATACTCTATTTTATTAATCTATTTAGTAATATAAGACCCTTAATTATAGGTATAATATTAACTATAAACTAATTAGATTTATATAATATATACCTAGTTACTATAAGCCTTTAGACTATTAGTATTTTAGCTAGTCCTACTTCTACTATAAGTATTAAAGCTATAGAGAAAGAAGTAAGAAGATCTAATAAATTAATAAAAAGATTAATAATCTAATAGCTATTATAACTAAAATAAGAGGCTAGGCTACTAAAGTTAATAATAAGCTTATTAAAGTTAAAGAGCTCTAGAGTAATATAAAGGAGGTTAAATCTATAACCTATAAAACTCTAATAATAAATAATATTAGTAACCTTTTAAAGACTATTTATAATCTAAAGTTTACCTTTACTACTAAAGCTAATATAGAGGCCCTTAAATTTAATATAAAGTAGCTTAAAGAAGTAATAATTAGGATAAACTATTTTACTTAAATTAGTGTTATAAAAAAGAACCTAGAAGTAACTAAATTTAAATATATTAGGGATAAAAGACTCTTCTATAAATTAAAAACTAGAGTTTAAGAATATAAGAGTAACTTCTTAAAAAGGGTTAATACCCTAATAAGAAATATTAAAATAGCTTTTAATAAAGCTAAAAAAGTAAGTATTAAAAGTAGCTAAATTAAGAAGAATATAAATACTAATAATAAATAGATTTAGTAAGTACTAACCTTAGTATAATTTAATCTTAACTAAATAATAGAAAAGCTAGATATTAAATATATATTAATTCTAGCTAAGCCTATACTAGATAATAATATTAATAAGCCCGCTTTTATCTTTATAGTAAAAGAAAGTAACTAACCTACTTTAGAAGCTATATAGCTAGTTAAGACTAGTAAAATAATTACTAGGATCACTACTAGTTAGAAGTATACTTATATAATAGGTATAACTAAAAATAGTAGCCCCTAATAAAAAAAGCTCTAGCTAAAGCGCTTAATAATAACCACTAAGCCTAGCGCGGCTAATTCTACCCCTAAGCTTCCTATACTAATTCCTAAGCCTCCTCTATTAACTAACACTATTCTAGCTATAATTAATACTAGATTAGCTATAGTGGCGCTAATACCTTAAACCCTAATAGCTTAAACTAGTATATAGTTAGTTAAACTAAGTAAGGTAACTACTAAGAAGGGTATTTTTAGCGCTTTCTTAGTATTATTTTAATAGGTAAAAAATACTTTTATTTTACTAACTCTTTATCTTTATTTTTATTATTTTAGTACTATAATATATATAATTTAATTTTACTATTTTAGTACTATAATATATATAATTTAATATTTTATTTATACTTTACTATAGATATTTTAGAAAAAACTTTTACTCTTTTAGCTATAAGATATTATATTTAAATTAGTATAGGTAATTACTTTTATTTTAGATAATAAGGGTATTATATTTATATTTAAATAGAATTAGAATTATATAAGATTTAGATTTATATAAGAAATTATTTTTATTTTAAATAATAAGGATATTATTATCTTTCTTTTATTATATAGTACTTATTATACCTAAATTAGTATAAGAGCTCTATAAAATAACTAAGCACTTATACCTATAGCTTATATAAAATAGGTATATATTTTATAGTTAGTTTAAGAGAATAAACTATTATTCTACTACTTCTATTTATATATTATATAATAATAGTAAAGGAGTATCTAAGTAATCCTATTAACTACTTATACTAGTCTTAAATAGAGGCTTATTAATACTGATAAGCTACTAGTTACTTTCGTACTATATATGATAAGTACTAGATGACTAGATCTCTGGTCTAATAACTACTACTACTAGTACTAGCTTTATATAGTACTTATATTATTACTAACGCTAGGGAGGCTACCTTAATTACCTAGTTTAGCTTATATTTTTATATAATAAATACTTAAATAAAGTAGTTATATACTTTATTATAAAGAACGCCTTAATTATAATAAATCTAGCTAAATAAAAGGGCTTTATAATAGTTTAATAGGTACTACTATTCTAGCTAGTACTAATAAAGCTAGAATATTAATCTTACTAATAGGTAATAAAGGAGGGAAAAAGGGAAAAAAAGAGAAAAAAATAATACTTAATTAAATTAAGTAAGTATAAAAGAGTATATAAATTATAATATATATATATATATAAATAAAGGTACTACACTAGTATAACACTAGTAGGATATCACGTGCTCTTATATACCTAGTAAAATAACACTATATACCTAGTAATACTCTAATAGTATTATAGTTTAAGAAGTATTACTAAGTAACCTCTTACCTACCTTTACTTTAGTATTATACTAGTACTAATAAAGAGAGAGGAGAGTAACTATTTATATATATAAAAAGATTAAAAAGGTATTTTAAGAAGTTATAATTAAAAAAGATATATATTATATTAAATTCTTTATAAACCCCTTTATCTTTATAAATATTTACTTTAAACTTAGAATAAACTTATATAAGTTTTTATATAATACTTTATTAAAAGAAAAGACTTTATAAATAGTAATTTAAGATTTTAATCTTTATTACCTCTCTTAAGATCTTTATAATAAAAAATCTATATTTATTAATAATATAATTAAAACCTTTATTTATATTAAGATTATATTAGTTATACTCTTAAGAATAATAATAATATATTATTATTATTATTATTATATAAATACTTTAAACTTACTTTAAGCCTTATTAGTCTTATAAAGTAAATATATAACCTTAGACTAGAACCTAGTTAAGTTTAACTATATCTTATAATTATTAAAGCTTTAAGCTTATAAAATAAAAAAGAAGAAGTTAATAAAGAAATAAGAGATAGTTAATATTAGTCTTACCTTAATAAAGATATTAGCCTAGCTCTTAGTTATAACTAAACCCCTAATAATAACCTTAATAAAAGTAAAAATAACTTATAAAAGGCTTATAATAATAATAAAAGATATTATAAGTAAAGTTATTTTTAAAATAAGTCTTACTTAAGTCTAAAAGCTAGAATAATAAAACTAAATAACTAATAAAGTAGTTATTATAATAAAAAGATTATAAAGGTAAGTTTAGAGGTTAAAAAGTAAAGTTAATTAAGAAGTTACTTATAATATAAGAAAGACCTAGGCCTAAGCTTTAGCTAAAGTATAAAGAGTTACCTAGAGAATCTACCTTAACTTATTAGGGGATATTTTAATATTATAAAAATAATATAAGTAAGTAAAGAGATTTATAATAAGTTATATAATTAATATAATCTTAAAGTTAGTTTAATTAGGTTATAACTCCTTAGTATAATTAAAAGAAGAAAAAATAAAGGTCTTAACCTAGAAATTCTTCTTAGCCTTAGTAGTTATTAAGCCTAATATAGCCTTAATAATAAATAAAATACTCTTATCCTTTTATAAGATATAACTAATATCTTTATAATAATTATAATAAATAAAGTTAAAGATATATTAAGAGGCTATATAATATAAAATACCTTAGGCTTAGATAAGATTTTATATAAGCTCCTTAATACTCTAGGCTCTTTTCTTTATAAAATACTAGTAAAGCGTTTTAATATATCTTTATAAACTAAGTATTTCTTAGTATAATATTAGTCTAGTTTTATTATAATTCTCTAAAAACTAAAGAAGTCTTTAAATAACCTTTAAATAATAAGAAAATAATACTTAATAACTCTTCTTAATATAATTAATAAGCTTTTTAAGAAGATTTTTATTACTTATATTATAACTATAATAAAAAAAATAGAGTATTACTATTTATATAGATTAATTTTATTATTTATATAGATTAATTTTACTATTTATATAGATTAATTTTACTATTTATATAGATTAATTTTACTATTTATATAAATAATTTATAAGTAGTACTAGTAGATTTTTTAAGGTATATTTATTTATAGGTAAATTATATATAAATTATAAGTATCTTTAAAAATAATACTATATTTTACTTTTCTACCTATTTACTATAACGCCTACTTACCACTACTACTACTACCTCTTATTAAGGCTCTTAATACTTATTAATTTACTTAAAAAAAACATATTTTCGCTATTTTTAATAATTATATATATATTAAAGTAAGATTAATAATTCTTCTAGGCTAATAGTAACTACTTTATCTAGCCTATTATACCTATATTCTTATATAACACACACTTAAATATATTACCTATATACTCTATTTACTTAATTATCCTAATAGCTATAATTTAGCTTATTAAGGTATTAATTCTAATAGAATTAATAGTAAGGCTATTTCCTCTACTATCTACGCTAGTAGTACTAGTATCTTCTAATTAACAGCGGTAGTAATAGTGGTGGCGGAATTTAAGCCTTTATTATTTAGTAGAAAAGGAGGTAAAAATAGCATTAGGGGTAGAAAGTAAATAAGCTTTAGAAAAAAGCAGCGGCACTATAAAGGTACTTCTATTTTAGTAGGGGGTGCACTAAGAATTAGGTACTACGCTAGTGGGGAAATTTCGGCTTATAAATTATCCGTGTAAATAGCAAAATCGATCCGTACGAATAGCAATACTCTAATTATATTGCTAACTAACACTTATACAAATCAGTCCACCAAGAATTAAATAAAGTGTTCTCTAAGAACAATTATGCGGTCTCAGGCCCTTACTATTCCCTTTCCGCTCCCAATAGTAATTTGTGCAGCCCAAAGGTAAAAGTAGAGGCAAGGACGGAACCCTTTAATGTGCATACTAACTAACAGTTACTCGGACGTATGGCCTTTAATGTTCCATTTCCGCTTCTAAAAGAAATTTCTGCGGCCGAAAGATAAGCATCGACAGACGGCAACACGTTTGGACATCTGTCTTGGTTCACTGCTCTGACAAAGGTTGTAACCTCTTCCGGCGTCAGTTTGGTTCCTCTCTTAGAAAAGAGGGCAATTCCATCCACAACGAACTCAAAGGTTCCTTGGTTGGCCAGCGTATCGTCAGCTTGCACCACGCGAGGATCCCGAGCCTCGGCCGTTCCATTGAGGAATACTTTATCAAGAACAGCCTTCTGTACCAGCTCGTCTTTGACGGCAGCAAAAGCCAGTGTGCCTTGCTCTTGCAACTCCCGAGGGCTCAGGGTCTCTGCACGCGAGAGAAAGTTTGAGACTGTTTCCGTGTCTCCCTGCCATAACCGCGCTGCATTGGCAATATCTTGCTTGGAAGGCGGGATATCTTCGGTTTCATTGGAGGGTTTGGCAGGCTCGCCACCCATAAAGTAGCGTAGTGCATCAGTGAAGAGTCCCAAGGTGGGAGCGGCCAGGATATTGTGTCCCATCAGTCCAACGAGAAGGAGGACGAGAGAATTTGGGGTCCGCATATTGAAAGATAAGAGGCGGTTTCTGGGTCAAATAATGATGCCAATCTGACAAACAGATTATTAATTGAGGAGTCGATGATGATGCAAAGTAGAACTGTGTCTCTTGAAGAATTCTATACTGAGATATCAAGGAAGAGTGAGGGAATATCACGACACATATGAGCGACTCTATATGTATTCACAGCGCTTAGGCCGCTGAAAAGATATCGCTACTTTTGGTACTTTTGAGAACCTCGCATGTTCAAGTTGAGAATACTTGTTTTGATCAGCTCATCACAACCACCTTCACAAAACAACCAATACCACGGGCCTCGAGCAGGGCGATGTAAAAATGAAAGACTGTGATTGTTCCATGACATTTTATTTCGAAACTTCTAGCCAATAACCAGAATTTTATCAGCATATCTTGCTTGAAATCATGCACCTTTGAATCTCGCTTGGGCAACGAACTGACCCTGCCCGTTTCGCGCAGGGAGCAAAAGAGTAAGCAAAAGAGAAGAAAAAGGAAAGTCAAAGCTCAGTTAATCTGCCTGAAACGCTTGCGAAGATGAAGAATAGAGTACGATTCCTTTTAGCAGTCAGTGGCGAGGCTTTCTTTGGCTCTTCCACCCTCGTGTGCACAGATGTGGGTTCGAATGTATGTGCTCTGGCGAGGTTCCAATAGTGCTGAAACCGTGCCCGAGCGTTTCTTTAACGTTACTACGTATGTGTGGTTGTGCCGAGGCCGGTCGTACGTATGATTGGTTATTTTGCCGATCACTGATCAAGCATCGCGACCATGTTGAAATATATGTATATATATAGCATAGAGCTGCGAGGTTTGTGACCGCGACTCGCAAGCTTTTGTGAATCAACTCAGTCTTTACAAGCCTCAATCCACTCTTCCACTCTTTAAACAATATTCTTCTATACATTCATTAGCCAAGATGCGTTATACCGCTATTCTTCTCACCTTCTCCTCTGTTGCCTTGGCGGCTCCCATGGAATCAGGTACGAGACTACGTATGACGGGAATGGGCAACATCTTGCCAATATTTTACTTTCTCCTCACTCAGCTCAAATAAAGGGGGAAATACGCAAACAAGAAAACTAACAAAGCATGATAAAGGCGCCACCATTGCCATGCGCCAGCAGGCCGGCGGCATCTTGTCCGGACTCACCAGCCTTCTTGGCAACCCCGGCAGCCAGCTCCCGGGCATCGGCAACCAAAACGCACCCAACAACGGCAGTACCGGCGGAATCCTGTCCGGACTCACCAGCCTTCTTGGCAACCCCGGCAGCCAGCTCCCGGGCATCGGCAACCAAAACGCACCCAACAACGGTGGTACTGGCGGCATCATGTCCGGACTCACCAGCCTTCTTGGCAACCCCGGCAGCCAGCTCCCCGGCGTCGGCAACCAAAACGCGCCCAACAACGGTGGTACTGGCGGCATCACGTCCGGAATTACCAGCCTCCTTGGCAACCTCGGCAGCCACCTCCCTGGCAACGGCGACCAATACGCACCCAACAACGGCGGTACCGGCGGCATCATGGCCGATTTGCAGGTCCTCCCCGACCACATGAAGTTTATGACGAACCCGAGCAGCGCGGGACAGCCAATCCCCGAGGATCAAAACAGCCAGATGCGCGAAGGCCATCGCCTCGCGCACGTTGCAATCAACAAGAGCATCGGGGTGGGTGACATCAAGAACGATACTGCGAGTCAGCTTTAAATATTTACAAGGTGGAATTTGTTTGGATTTTTCCGTGTTATAATTAATATGATAGTGCTTTACTTAGTATACGGCAATGTAATCGCATATACACAGTTTGACCATGCACTATGGAGGCTTCCATGCTATGAAAGTAAAGCACTTGCGACAATGCACTGTAGATGTTTCTCAAGCAAGTATCGCAGTGCAAATACATTAGTCTATCGAACAAGTTCGCATAATCGCGCTCAACAATGCTGCTTCTGCAACCTCACACTACTTGTGGCCTAAGCTTCCGCTTTCTTGACGACAAGGGGGAGTTTCATAGACTCTTGCTCTGATTGCCACGAATTAATGTGACCACCATTGATCGTTAAAATAAAGACCTTATCCACCAGGTCAGCGATACATCCGCGCACATGGGTTCAAAGCTTTTGCCGGATCTTTCGTCTGGCAATGCAGCGAGCAGGCTCGAGCTCAATCGATATTAAATTCACCATTGATTGAATCTGGTCATCGGCCAACAGTTGTTCACCTAATCTGATCTAGTAATCAAGTTGCAGTGATATATTAAAGTGGCTCGTCCGACCTCGGCCCGTGCAGAAACATCATTGCGCAGTTTGGCCCCTCAGCTTCCGTCTCTGCAGGAAACATGTCATGCGTCGCGAAATTGGCGGCGATCTCCACCTATAATTTACATGGCCAGCAAATTCTCTTGATAGGTGAGTTATTGTACATAGAGCGGCGATTCTCTAGCAGACAACTGCACCAAAGCCGCTGAGCTAATCCATGTAGTTGGATACTGCACCCTAGCTAGCCGTGCAGACATGCTAGGAGCTGCCTAGAGTCCTTGACTCATGTTGAACAACGCTAGCTTTGGAAATAACCCGGTCTTAGACGCGCACTAACTTAGTGTGCAGACTAATGAGAACCACAGCCCAAATAAGGAAAACGAGGCAGCTGTGCCGGGCTGACTTGGGCACTTGCGGTCTTTCCCTTCAGTTGCGCTGGATTATTAGGCTGAATTTAGTATCTGCCAGTAGCATGCATCATTGGTCAATCGAGGGAATGCCAGCCACCAACCGGTTCCTCCTCTCACTGTTTCCCCGAGAATGTCAAAATGTTCCCCCACTACAACACGGACGAAGACGGCTGGATCGTGGGCAGCGACGCCCAGGGGCAAAACGCCGACTTTGACACGCAAATGGTCCAGTGCGCCTACAGCCCCAGCGGCAGCTACGGTCCGACGCCGCGGTATGCCTTTTACGCTCTCGTCGTCGTCACCATTGTCTGGCGCCGGGTCGGATGGGCCGCCAAGGTCGCGCTCGGTGCCGTCATGGTGTACAACACTACCAGGGCCATCCACGCCGTGGTACTGGCATCCATACGTACGAGGCTGGTGCTCGGTGCATGCTTGCTTGTAAGTCCACAGAGTCAGTTTAAGAAGTGTAGGTAACTCATTACCACCATAGGCGTACGAGACTGGCAGGCGATGTCACCGTGGGCCTTGCTTGTTCCAAATTCGTAAATGTAGAGCCTCGCCTCGCCACATTCAAGGAGTGCGCAACCGGGATGAATGCCCAAAGGGGAAGGCAAATGGACATTACTGCCACGATGCGACGCCAGCCAAAGGTCTCAACGGCGAGGTCCTGGTGATGGGTTCGTCTAAGAAAATGGGGGAATGTCCGCAATGTCCGCCGCCGCCCCCAACATAGATGTAAGGCCAAGAATTGAATAATGAAATGCCTGCTAATCGTGTAAGTCTTGGGGAACCTTCATCTCCGACTTCTGGACCAAAGTATGAAGGGAAGGGCTATAAACGCAAATGCCATGGCAATCGTGGGCGGGCTGATTGGTGTCGTCCGTCTGGACTTGGAGGCAACTAGCTAGTTGTTAGCTTATTAGCATGACTAACTGAGAAATTCACATGCCTTCAGCCTTGACATCTACAAGTAGTTCATCCACACTTGTATAGCCCTGGGTCCAGCACATATATATAATGTTGTTACATGCAGGTAATTCATTCAGTTCAGGATATCTCCCTTCACTGTAGGCGCTGCATACTTCTTCATCCGTAAGCTCTTTAAACGGCTTAGATCCCGTCATTATCTCATAAAATGTAGATCCAAGAGCAAATAGCTCACTTTTGTATGAGATACATTCAATAGCGGGGTGTTCGTGACTGGTTTCGTAGCATATGAGAGGATCCTCACCGTCAATAGAAGATCCAGCGAAGTCGCCGATTTTGGTGTTAAGCAATTCATCAAGAAACACGTTATTGCATGAGATATCCCCATGCAACACATTCCTTGAATGGATAAAAGACATTGTCGTCGTGATCTGTTCAATCCAGCGGAGCCTTACAGGAAGCGAGACTAGCTTGGTCTGTCCTGTAAAGTACTGTCGTATAGAACCATACCTAGCATACTGGATAATAAGCGCATCATCTAGGGATCCGAAATATCGAAGGATACCGGTATGTTGGTGCCCAAAGCGCTCATATATACGCTTCTCTCTTTCTAAGAAATGCCGTTCGGTTGGCTTGCTGAATTTTACAACAGCATCCATACGAGCAACAATTGCCGTGATACCTGCACCCACGATATCCTGGCCGTTCAAGCCGCAGGGATAACAAATCGTGTAGTCAGCTCGAGACATCCTTTACGAAGGAAGTCTCAGATGATAGTTAGACTTAAATAGTGGATGTGAAGAGCTCGACAGCAAGGTTCGATAGGAAGGTTTAATGGGAGGCTTCGAAAGAACGGTTTGACGGGAGGATTTGACGACAAGGTTCGACACAAAGAATTCGGCGGGAGGGTAACCGACATGCAAAAAAAGCGCAGCGAAAGGCAGCGGACCACCGGATGGCCCAAGAAGAATGACGAAGTCGGACGACGCGGTAAGAGATGTGCAGAATACCAGGCTATTGCTACTGTACGTTGCTGTTGGAAGGGGCAACATGGCTCATAGGGGCGAGTCTTGCTAAATAGTTGGACCTTATCATTTTACTTGTTGGGCTTACCACGTGACTGCCTTACACTTCCAGGTACCTCGTACGTTACCGTGAATTCTACCAAAATACAAGTACCGCGGTAGACAAAGCCTCTGGAGAAGCCTATAGAGACCCTATATCTAGGTGAATTTGCTTAAAAAAGCATTCCGTCATTTTTAATGGTATAAGTAACAGAATAGCCTAAGAAAACTAATTCATCTGCCCTGACGGCGGCGCTGGCGGCCATAAGAGAGATAATGAAGACCAGGAGCTGGTGAGTTGACTGACGTGGCCACCTGTTGCAATTCAGTAACCTAATAGGCTAATAGTAAAAGTTCGCTTATCGCATCAAAAGAATCCAGTACTCTCCGCCTGGTGTATCACGTGCAAGTGATCTAGCTAAATGCGGTCACACTCAAGAACGAAATCTTATTTGCAAGCGGATTTATCGAGGAATTCTCAACTATAAAGAAGGGACGATTTCCTAGCCAGCAAGGTAATTGGAATTGAGAGAATTCAAGGCGTTACTTTATTTTTTAAATTTGTTGATCTTGCGCGAATTGCTCTTATATTGTGACTGGATTTGGGCTATGCAGACCCAGTAAAGTTCTAACGTGAGACGCCCACTATTTAGGGGTGGGGTGACCCCTCATCATCATCATCTCTTTATTAGAGTCTGACCATCGCTAGGCCTGGTGTTGTCACTCAGCGCAAACACAACACCACAGACAGGCAAGAAACAGACACATATAATGCCTCGCGGTTGGTATCTCGCCCAGGGCTTTCTCCCACTCGGATACAGCAGCAGCGACGACGATGAAGGCCCGTGTGAGCTGCCAAACGGTCGACTTGTCTGTGGACCTCACGGATTGGTGCAATGCGGTAAATGTTGCACCGATTACAGCTTTATGGACGACGTTCTTGGTGAAGATTGCGAGGACCTGGGGGCTGACGATGACAATGACAATGACAATGACAATGACGATGATGATAACGATGACGATGATGATAACGATGATGACCACCACGATTTCCCTTCCCTAGGACCGGATGTGGTTAGAGGCACTGGTCTGGTCTTCCCCTCCAAGTTTCGACCTGACATTGGTCCCCTGCCAGTGGCCCTGCCACCGATGGAGCTGTTTCGCGGCAGGGTCCGCTTCATGAATATTGTCAGGTAAATGCACTTTTGCTTCTTCGTCGCGTGCTTTTTCTCGTGCTCGGCTAACCTGCAGGTCCGTGGTCTCAGATGCACCTACCCCAACGACAATTCCATACTCCTTATCACGACTGACGGGGCATGCCTTAACAACGGCCAAGCCAATCCGAAGGCCGGTTGGGCGTTTTTCCAGGGGCTGAATTTAAAGAGCGAACCGCTCTTGGTCTCGGGTCGTCTGGAAAAGCAAGGCCCCTGGGGCGATGACGGCATCCAGAGCAGCAACCGGGCCGAGCTACGGGCCGTCATCGCCGCCCTGCGTTTCCGACACTGGCCCGGCGAGGGCTTCAGGACAGTTGTCATCGCCACTGACTCGGAGTATGTCGTGGAGGGTTCGACACAGTGGGCGAAGACTTGGGTGCGGAACAGTTGGAGGACAAAAGGTACGAGGGGAAATGACGGTGTCAATGTCAAGAACAAGGATTTGTGGGAGATGCTCCTGGGGGAGTGCGAGAGAGCTCATCGCAATGGCTTGGCCATCCAGTTCTGGAAGATCCCACGCGAATGGAATACTCTTGCCGATCAAGATGCGAAGAAGGCTGCCGCGGAGGAAGAAACGCCTGTTAAGTGGACGAATTACGCAGGCCTTGCGATCTGACGGTGAGGCGATTGAGGATGATAGTGCTCGCTTTCATGTTAGTACCACGCTGTGCTGATGGGTCTGGGCCTACCCGCAGCATGTTCACGTATTTTTCTTATTTCTTTCCCTTGCGGTGCAAGCCCATATGATTCTGTTAGGCGGTGGAAGTCATCCACCAGATGATCCAACCGATTACTCGTGGCAGACACTCGTCACGAGTTGCATGGTGACATGAAGAACCGTCTGCCCAAGATCTCGACATCATCCACTCCATGCTTGACCATGCATCGTCCACAATCGCAAGCCACTGCTATTTGTGGCGCCACGAGACACTGTATCCGAAACAAACACTTGTTGACACTACATCTCCGCACGGATAGCTTTTTGATTCTTCATATGCTTCAAAACGCAAGTTTTCGTTCCTCAAGACTTTTTGCGCAACTCCATTGCCGGGTTGCCTCTCCTCGTAAGAGTGGAAGGAGGACATCTGCCTGCGTGATTGGGCAGCATTCATTGGAAAGACATCTGTCCATGCTATTAGCCAAGTGTCTGGAAATTGATGCGTTTCTAACGGGCATGTGACTCGGTTTTTACAAGATGTTGAAATCCCATTCCGCAAGTCCAATGCGTCGTTGTTCTTGATGGTGAATCTATCGGCGGCGGCTCATTACCACGCTTCCAATAATAACGACATCCTAGCCCTCTTGCGAAAGGAGAAGTTGTGACACTTGAGAAAGATCTTATAGATGTGAGGAGCCCGGGTGGTCTCGCGTTGTGATTTCACATCCTGTACGCTGACTAGTTTAGAAACGTGACGGAATATTTCTTTCCTACTCGAATACGTTGATCTCAAAAAGATGTCTGCTACAGCCCATGCCAACATTTCAGATTATGACCAGCCTGAATCTATCGACACACTGCCCAACTTTTCGTAAAGGTTCAAAATGCTACATGGGACATCTTTTGCGTCTGGCAATGGCTAGCGCTTAACGCGAGAGAGACCTGACATGAGTGACCCGAGAATCATGGATTCGCATCGGTGGTGGCCAAACCACGTCGCATGGTGGCACCAACGCGGGCCTTGATCCGCAATCAAGAGATCCCGTATCATGTCCCGAAACACATTGCAAAGCAAATCAATAGTCTGCCGTCTAATTGATATGGTGTGTTCTGCCAAGCAGTCAGCTTGGTTGCCTGCCTCACCCACACCGTATGGTCTACTCACCGATGGTGTCGGGCGGTATTTGCAAATCCGTCAAATCCGTCGTCGCAAGGTCCGGGGCACACTCTGCGAACCGCGCCGCCGTGTTGAAGAAGCCTGCGCGACACCCCAGCGCCCAATACATGCTCATGGCCTACGGCAGCTTATCATCCTCGCCCTCGAGCTCAACAGCCACGGCCTGCGTCCACTTTGCCGTCCACGGCCGCAAAGCAGCCGTTGCGCCATACTTTTTGCACAACCACTTGTCAAATCGTACAAGGCATCAATGGGCAGACAGGCCGGCACGTGGTCGAACCGCGAGTGCATGGCGAACAGCAAGGGCGCCAAGGACGCCGGCTTGTCGTGGGGGCAAGGTCGATGACTGCGCCTGTTTCCTGTTCGGCGCGGGCACCGTCGGGAGCAGGCGACAAAGATTGCAGGCGTAGTGCTGTAAGCGGAACCAACATGGAGCTGGGCATCGCCGTCCTCGTCGAATGTAAGGCAGTCGGCAGACATTTCGAAGCCATGAGTTTCCGCCATCCTGTGCAGCAGCACAAAAACCTTGATCCGAGACCCATGTATTTTACACGCTGTTACTTTACAAGTCTCTAATATGAAATGGCTGGTATCATGGCATAACGGCCGCAGCGCCTATTTTTATCTCAAGAGTGGCTGTGTTATCCCGCAGAGGGTCTGGCGGCCATTCTGCCTGGTCTGCCCCAGAGTCATAGCCACAGCCGTATTTGGGCAAATTCAATGCTCAAGACAGTAATGGATACGAAAAAGAATGGCCGTAGTTCTTTAAACTGGGACTTGCCAACTTGAAGCTTTGCCGCCAACGTTGTTGGCCTTGTATCGATCGTTTCGCCAAAACAAGCCCAAAATGGAGCTTCGGTCGCTATGAGGGAAATAGTCTTATACTTGGGAAGCGCCCGCGGTTGGGCGTAGTTGCGGTAATTGAACGGCTTGACCATGTCCATGTGTGAGAGGGCCGTCATTCTCGACAGTCATGGTCCAGGTGAGCGGCAGCACGACTCGCTACATTGTTTGTTCCCGCGCCTTGGCTCGGTCATTACCACTTCTACGGTCCCGGATACGTCGAGATTTCGTTGCAGATACCCAAGACCGATGCACTCGGCGCAGTGTCATGATGCAGCTCGATGGCAACGACGACTCCTCCTTGACGATATTGTTCAACATTGCCCACGCGCATTTTCTCGCCGTCCCCCGCACACTCAGCATCAAGCAAATGTACAACTTGTCCATTTTGACGTCTATACTTGGCCCTTGGATTGACTCGTGGGTAGCTGTGAATTCACCAACGCTGGTCATCTTTGGAGCAGCGCAAGAACAGTCCCCTTTTCCAGCGTCCGAGTTGCTGTGTGGTCTAATCTTTCCCTAGCCCGCCTGTGCGAGATCCGATCGGCGTCTTTACAGGCTCTGTTTGACACCACAGCCGACATGCTCGCAAAGCTGCTCCTCCTGGAGCAGTGCCCGAGATGGTCTCGTTTCGCTGCGCGAGGCGGCCCCCAGCGCTGCCGACAGGCGATGCGAGCCATGGTGGAATCGTCACTCGGTGCGGCTGGGTCGACCAAATTAGCAGCATAACAAAGGACGACTAGGATTGATTTTCAGAGAGAAAAGAAATGGGAAAAAAGTAAAATTGTCAAGGAAACAGTATTTAGAGTACTCGGCTGTTGTACGCGGATCTTGACCTGGTTATATGGGCTCCGAAAATCGAGGCTGTAATTATGGTAGTAATCTGCATCTCATTTTATATAATATTCATACTGAAACTCGTCTGATACTTCTAGACTTTTACCCTGTAATCATCTTGATTCTTTTCCCTGGCCGAGTTGATGAAACGCCTTCTTCATGCTGCGCATCTTGTTCCGCGGACGGAACGGCGCGATGGTGTCCACCTCGGACACCGATTGCCGAGCCTCGGCAGGCTGCAATGAACAACCCCTTGGACAACTCCAGGTACATACTTGTTTGACTAGCCATTGGTAAAGAGTCAAGAATCATCTCTCGATATCTTTCTGGTCTTGGCATCACACGGACTCGGCATCACCCTATGTAAAGGTTGCCCCCCCTTATCCATCCCACAATCTCATTCGGCTTCATCGCCGCCACCATCGCCATGGAGACCGCTGTAGCCTGCCGGGCAGCCCCCGACCAAGGCACGGATGTCTTTGTCAACAAGGCGCCTCTGTACAAGCCGCTCTGGGGCCGGGGCGCTTTCGGCGGTGCCGTCCTGGCGCAGGCCCTGTCCGCCGCGCAGGCCACCGTGCCCGCCGGCTTCGTCGCCGACACGATGCACTGCCACTTCTTCATCGCCGTCAAGCCTGACGAGCCGCTCTACTCGCACGTCGAGCGGCTGCGCGACGGCAGGAGCATCGCGACGCGGTCGGTGCGCTGCATGCAGCAGCAGTCTGACAGGTGCGTCTTTTCCGCCATGCTCAACTTTGGTCGCACGGCAGGCCGCGGCCCGCGCATGCTGCAGCACCAGCCCGCGTCGCCCGTGTCCCCGGCGACGCTGGCTTTGGTCCGCAGCGGCGCCGCGGCGCTCTCGTCCACGAGCCGGGTCGATGCCGACTGCCCCTTTGAGTCGATCCGCGTGCGGCAGGGGAAGCAGGACGGCGGCGACGACGACGGGCACCAGCGCCCGGAGCTGCAGCGCATCGTGCAAATGACAAGGGCCAAGCTTCCGTCATTGACGTCGTCGACGACGATGCAGCGGACACGAGGGATGGGAGGAGACGTGGCGCAGCACCAGGCGGCCCTGGCGTACATGACGGATAACTACTTTTTGGGCACTGTGCCGCGCGTGCACAAGGCCCGCCGGTTCAGCCATCAAGGCCTCGTGGAAAACGTGGTGCGCAAGCTGGATACGGAGCAGCGAGAGGCGGCGACGGATCGCTTCAAGATGCTCGCCGAGGAAGAGCTCGCGGACGCGGCCAGTCGCACAGCCAAAGGCGCAGAGACGGACACGGACAAGGCGTCGCCCAAGATTGAAATGATGGTCAGTCTGGATCATGCCATCTTTTTCCACAACCAGGAGTCGGTGAGGGCAGACGAGTGGATGGTCATGGAAATGGAAACGCCCTGGGCAGGACAGGACAGAGGGCTGGTCCTGGAGAGGATATGGACAGCGGACGGGGTTCTTGTCGCAACATGTATCCAAGAGGGCTTATTTAGACTGTCTCAAGATCCAGAGTCTCATCTGTAGTGGACTTGGACTTGCCGCAACTTGCATACAAAAGGGCTTATTTAGACGGTCCCAAGATGCAGAGTCTCGTCTGTAGTGGAAATGGGCTTGTCGCAACAAGCATACAAAAGGGCTTATTTAGACTGTCCCAAGATCCAGAGTCTCATCTGTAGTGGACATGGGGATACATTTCGTTGACAAGGACTAATTCAATTCAGGCTCATACATCAACTGTACTACATAAAGGCTTGTCTATAAACGCGCCTCAATCTTCTTTTGCGTATCCGACAGCGCAAACTCGCTCCTCGCAGTACGACTCCTCACCCTTGCCGCATCCGCCTCTCTGAAGCCACGCGCCTCCACGGCCGGATTATACCCCAGCCAGCTGCTCTTTGCAACCTCGTCGTTGCTGGCCCGCGCATTCTTGCCCCCATCGGCGCGCTTATACACGGTCACGACAGTCGCGCCGCCGAGCCCCAGGTTATGCTGCAGCGCCACGTCGATGCCCTCGACGAGACGGTTGTTTGCCCAGCCGCGCAGCTGCCAGACGAGCTCGGCGCACTGCGCGAGGCCCGTGGCGCCGAGCGGGTGGCCCTTTGAGATGAGCCCGCCCGAGGGGTTGACGACGACGCGCCCGCCGTACGTAATGTCGCCGCGGCGCACCATCTCGTGCGCCCGGCCGACGCCGCTGAAGCCCAGGCTCTCGAGCAGGATGAGCTCGTTGGCCGAGAAGCAGTCGTGCAGCTCGCAGACCCTCACGTCGTCGAGCGACGTCTGCGCCTCGAGCAGGGCGGCTGCGACGGCGCGCTGCGTCATGTCGTAGCCGACGAGCTGGATGGCGCTGCGCGAGTACAGGCGTTCAGAGTCCGTCGTGAGCTGCTGCCCGGCCATGAGCACCGCCTGCCCGCGGAGGTGCGGCCGCGCGTCGAGGAAGCGCTGCGAGACGACGACGGCGGCCCCGGCGCCGTCGCTCGTGGGGCTGCACTGCAGCTTGGTCAACGGCGGGTAGATCATGGTCGAGTCAAGAACTTCCTGTAGCGAGTACTCCTGGCGGAACTGCGCGTACGGGTTGCGCTGCGAATGCTTGTGGCTGATGCGGGCGATTTCCGCAAAGTCCTCCGCCTTGGCTCCGTATCTTTCCAGTGACTACAATTAGCGATATGCTGCCTTTTTGTTTGACGGGGTGACTAGCTGCCATGACGCACTTTTCCATGTACTCCCTCCCCGCGTTTCCAAAGTACTGCGCATTCGGCGGGCCCGGTGCCGCGCCGTGCATGTCCTCCATCATCTGGCGGCTCAGCTGCGTCGGCTTGGCCCTGTCCGTCCACTTATCCTTGATGTGGCCCGGCTGCATCTTCTCAAATCCAATGACGAGCACGCAGTCGAGCGCGCCGCTGCGGACCATGGTGCGGGCGAGGTACAGGCCCGCGGAGCCGGTGGCGCAGGCGTTGCCCGTGTTAATAATAGGAATGGACGTCATGCCAAACTGGTAAAAGACGCGCTGGCCGCACGTCGAGTCGCCGTAGTTGAAGCCGGCGATGCCCGTCTGCACGTCGTCGTAGTTGATTTGCGCGTCGAGCATGGCCTTGATGCCCGCCTCGTAGCCCAGCTCGGGGTAGTCGCGCAGGTTGCGCGGCTTGATGAATTCGGTCATGCCGACGCCGAGGACGTAGGCTGGGATTTTCTCGCGGGCTGCCATTGTGATGCTTAGAGACGCTCCAGATGGAACAAGTAAATGTGCTGATGAGGATTGGTATAAGTGAAAAGATGCCGAGGCGCCCCAGACTTTGTTATATGAGAATGCGGGGGTGGAGGTTGCCCGGAACTAGCGGCTGCATTGGATGATAGCCTTGCGATCCGCGGTCTTGCAACGACTTTATTAGGCTACTTTGTTATCACATTGGTTATTTTCTAATTCGGCTTATAGGAGTTTAAGAACTAGTGTGTTGATGGCAAAGACCAAGATGACCATACTTGGTCGTCTGTCTGGCTATAAACCCAGGAGAGTTCCCGATCCCGGACGCACCTGATTGAGTCCGCGGAAAAGTGTATAACCGGAGCACGACGTTGCAACCGAGTTTGCTCACTCTTCGCCGCAGCCCTGTAGACTGGTGACAGCTCATGTACCAGTACAGTAAGGTGATGATAGCTCGGCTGCCCATGTCGGCGGTGATCAGGGCATCGTGATGGTAAGTTTAAACGCACACTATGTGAAATCTCTGTTTTAAAAATCGTCATTATTTTTTCATTTCAAAGTGCATTATTTTTTTCCCTGATAGTTGGAATCATTACTTGCAGGAAATAGCGTCCTAATACCTCCTCCCCCCATGGAAAATCAGCACACATACAGACAGTCGCGTCAACGTTATTTCAAAGAAACTACCAAATTCCGGCCGTACAGACATCAACAAGCCTTATACCCTTTTACCATCTTTAGCGCCATCAACCAGTGCCAGAGCGCATTCTTCTATTACTTAATTGCGCCCACAGCCAGCCTCGTTCAAGGCGACACCCGACAAAACCACAAAATACATTTCATCCCACCTTTTCCCACCAGTAGCCATCTTCCATCTCTTCTCATTGGCTTGTATGGACATTCCCAAACTACTTCTGCACATCCGGGTTCCTCAGTACCCCCCCGCGTCCCGCGATAGCGCCCGCTCCGGCAACGGCAGAAAAATTTCCACATTGGTCGATTCACGTCACCGGAATCCACCACGTGGAAAATTATCAGTACGGCGGACTATAGGTGCCTTCGTCCTAATTAAATTGTGCATATATCTATCACGTACGTGTTATTATAATCACGCCTAAGGCGTATTATATAGGCCTAGTTACTAGGTAACTCTATTATATATATATATATTAGGGTAGAACTTATAGGTATAAACTTATAAAAGTATAAATATTTATTTTCTAGCCTATTTTAAATTTTTTTCTTTCTTCTATAGCCTTAATTTAACTAGTATATTTATAATTTTTTTAATTCCTTTTTAGTTATTCTTATATTTCTTTTTTTTAGTATATAATCCCCTTTTATTTAATACCTATTATATATTACCTTATACTATATTAATAGTACTTTATTATTCTTTTATTATATTTTAGTCTCTCTTTATATAGATCTTTATTAACCTAAATATCTTTATAATAAATAGTTTTTTTATATTTATAATTAATACTAAAATAGCTAGTACTAACCTAACCCTATCTAATTTCCTTTAGCTAGATAAGCTCTTTAGTAAATATATCCTTATAAATAATAATAAGTTAAAAAAGGCTAGTTTAAAGATACTTATAACTTATATAGTTATTATAAAAGTATATAGCTAGCTTTAGAAGGATACTTAGAAGTATATTTATAAATATAGTAATAGGGTATATTATAAGCTTATATAAGCTATTATTAAATATAAACTAACTTATATAATCTAGAATTTAATAATTTATTAAGTATAAGCCTATATATAACTTATATAAAAATAAAATAGCTTTTATAATTAATTTTAAGTGCTTATAAGCTATTAATATATTAGTAAAGTATTTATATAAAGATAAATATACTAGTATTAATATATATAAGAATTATTATAAGAGAAATAGTAAGTTTCTACTTTATATAAGTATAACTAGGCTCTTATAAGGTTATACTAACTATACCTATATCTTTACTACTAATAAATACTTAAACTATAGTAAGTAAGCCTAAATAGACTAGAATTAGTCTTATACTAATATATTTATATAGAAAAGAATACTCTAGTTAAGTATTCTTCTAAGAATATAGTAAAATAGACC
>JAEIJG010000656.1:0-21858 GCA_037289395.1 Beauveria scarabaeidicola
TTTTAGTATATTAATTAAAGAATTAAAGCTATTTAAAGCTAATCTTATTATTTAAATATCTACTATCTAATACTATAATAATTACCTTATCTAGGAGCTCTTTAACTATATACTATAGGCTTAAATATACCTTAGCTTATACTATAAGGAAAGGCGGTTTAATAAAGTCCCCTTTAGCTAAAATTACTTTAATAGAAGTTACTAATTCTTAGTTAATAGGAATTAACCTTTAAAAGTGCTTTTTCTTATATAGGCTTATAGTATAGGTGTTCTATATATCCCTAATTTAAAAACCCGTCTTATCTATATTCTAGATACTATTAGTAGTAATACCCTTTTCTATAATAACTTCCTAAAGCCTTTTAAAGTATTTTTTAATAATAAAGATATATTTAGTGTCTAATCTTATAAAATCTTAATTTTTACCTTAAAAGATATTAAGATTATAGCGTTTAATAAAGTTCTCTACCTAGTGTAGTCTAACATAGTTTAGTTTAAGATTCTACGTAAAAGTGTATTCTTTAATAAGAGAGTTTACTATACCTATAATCTATAATTTTAATATTAATAAATTTAGATTATCTATATACTTAATTATATATAAAAGCGCTTCTTCTTTTACTATTAAGAGCTTTATATTATATAAATATATTAGCCTTAAGCTATTAATATTATTAAGTTATTAGTATAAAGTACTTCGCGGTATATTAAATTAATAAGCCGCCTACGTGATAGGAATTTTAGGATTATTCTATAAAAATACTAGATAATCGTCTATAATGCCCTTAAATTTTCGTGTCTTTTTTTATATTGTGGTAATAATTATGTATAATCTAAGAATGTGTGCGCAAAAAAGTAGCCACAGGGCTATGGTGGCCACCTAACTATGCAGCACCTAATAGCGAATGCGGTGGGTGCGTGGCACGTGTAAATACGGAGTACGGATTACATCGGCCACGCAGGTGCTGTAGCTACCAGACAACGCTTGGTTCAAAACAAATTTGAAGCTTAAAAAAAAAGACACTCGCATAATCTTTTAATAAAGCCAGCTGGCTATAATAAAATCACTCTCACCCTTTGGCTTTATCACCTCTCACATCTTTATCAATGGGTCACGTGGATTCGCGTTGGTGAGGCCACGGCCACGCGTGTTACACTGTACCGTGAACACGCCCTTCCAGTGAAGCAACAGCGACCAAAATTGCACGCGACTCATATGCTTCGTTGGATACATGGCTCGCGCCTTCATAGCAGACTCCGATGATGAATCGGAGCGCGATACCTTTTCGCCACCACCAGCGGCCCAGGCAGAGGAGCCGCACTCGTTTGTCAGCACCGCGTCGGAGCCTCTAAGCCTGGCCACGTCGTCAACGGATCCCGTCTTTTTTCAAGGCATCTACTATGAACAGCAAAGTGCTGCCGCCAGAGAGCAGCAGCTTAGAGGGGTTGGAGCTGGTAGTGGGAATCTTCCAATGACAGCGCCCACCGGGACTGAGCAAACGGACCCCGTGTCGCTGCCGTCGCAGTACTCAGAGGGCACGCTATTGGGGATCGGGGGCTCAACCCGTGGTTACGCTTCCCGCGCAGTCAAATCGGCTATAATGAGGGAAAAGATGACGAGACAAGATATCACAGGGACTGCGGACCCCTATGCGTTTCCTAGCAGTGCAGAGGAGGACCAGGGTGGTGGCGCGCGCCGCGCGGGCTGGAAGATGGCGACTGGTTCGTCTGTGGCATATCATGGAACTGGTGGTGTGGCCGTTGACGAGGAAGAGAACATGGCACCACCTTCTCGAAAGAGGCAACGATTGAGTCAACGCAGAAATGGTGCCGTGGACTCCTCCCTGCCGCCTACTGCACTGCCAATCCACAGCAGCATCCCACCAACCATGCCTCCCGTCAATGCGGATGAGACTATTGATGCCAGAGTCGCCCATATGACGAGCAGTTTGATGCCTACAATGCCCATTGGCGATGATCCGTCCCTCATCATCGATGCTCGCGGGCTGACGAGGAGTCAGAAGGAGCAATATGTTGCCGTGGAGCCGCCGGCGTCCAGTGATTTGCAGAATCAGGCGGATCAAAAGGATACATCAGATGAGCTCCCGCCGCAGTCAAGCGCCACGTCTCAGCGCCAAAAGACACCATCAAAGAAGTCGACCCCTCCCAAGTCGAAGGCGGCAACACAACGACGTGGCAAGTTTCAGTCCGGAGAGGATCTTATGAATTCTGCTCAGGTCAACACGCCAGATGAGACGCAGGAGAAACATCCTATGGTAGTTCTGCCCGATAGCGAAGACGAGGGACACCAAGAGGATGATACTCAGCTAGTTAACGACCCCGAGCCACAGGCTGAGCCTCATACTATGCCCGCACAAGCGACCAGAAAGAAGAGAGGAAGGCCGAAAAGGGCAGTGAAACAAACGGAAGAGGCTGCGGCCACGCAACTGGAGGTAGAAGAGTCACAGAAACCTGCAACAGCCCCAAAGAAGAGAGGCAGGCCGAAAAAGTCGGAAACGCTCGGAGTAAAAAAGCAGGAGGAGGTAATTGAGGTGGAAGCGGATGAGGCACCGACCAAACCAACAGATGAACACATTGCCGAGATTGCAGCGGAGAAGGAGGACACCAGCGGCTCCAAGGTGGAAGATGCAGTATCGCTCAACAACGTCAAAGTTGACGAAACTGCCGCAGAGACCCCACAGAAGCCAACTGGCAAGAAAACAGCAACACCACAAAAGGGCAGCGCAAGCAAGCCACTCTATCGAATAGGATTGAGCAAGCGGTCAAGAATTGCGCCGTTGCTCAAATCGCTGCCCAAGTGAGGTAAACTGGCGCATTGCGCGGGAAAGCACTGCTTCTACAAGTTTGTACTTGGTAGCCACTGCTTACGATGTTCAGCATTGGCTGCAGATGAGGCATGATATTAAAGAGCTTTAGCTAATCGCTTCAAGTACATGATTACAGGATTCACGAAAAGTAATTGATTTTCCAATTCTTGACTTGGTCTGGCAGTTTCTTCTACGTGTTGCGTGTGTAACGGCGCACAGCATGAATATCCACAGCCATCTTGTCAACCCCCCAACACCCGTGTACAAGGCGGGCAACGTCGTTGGATAATAAAAGCCTCAAGAACTTGGCGGGAGCCCCAGATTAGACCCTTAATTTTTCTAAATTTTTAATTTAGGACAAGCACGCAATCTTGAAAAAAAGCACTAGCGCATGCGCTGTGGTGGAATCGCTAGCCACCTGGCCGGACGGCGGCGACTTGGGCCGACTGTCGGATGCCGATGATTCTGCCCCGCTGCTGGTCGCTGCCCCTCCATGAAGTGGCATGTCGCGCTGCTAGGTAGGCAATGAGGGTAAACAAGCATATCGCAGCAACGAAAACATGGAATTTATGGATTGAGGGCGACCAAATCCTACATTTAGTCTAGAGAAAGAAGATAAAAGCAGATGCGGACTACGAATTGCTCGTAAATCTAGAGTAGTCTTGTCGCCGATAACGGGTTCCCCCCACCCACCTGCGGTAACTAGGTACCTAAATATTTTTTCGACCAAACCATCTTGGATCATTAGATCGCCTCCGGATAGCAGCAACATTGCCGAAGCCTGATTCTTGAGCCAACTTCCTGCCCTTGGCAACCGCAAAACTCATCCCCGCATCTACGGCCTCTGCCCAAACAGACAATGGCAACCAACGGCAATGCTGCGGTCGATGCCCAACCCGAGGCCACGACCGGCAACCCTTCGCATCGGTATCTGAGCACTCGTGGCGAGGACTCTGGAGTACGTCTTGTCGCGCAGCATTGTCGGGCTCACGGTGGCCGAGCATTTCATTACCCTCCGACATCAGCTTGATAAATGACACCGATCATATAGACTAACACCTTGGCGCAGTTTACATTTGAGCAGGCTGTCCTCAAGGGTCTCGCCTCCGATGGTGGCCTCTTCATCCCCGAGGCCATCCCGGCTGCCACCAACTGGCAGTCCTGGAAGGATCTTTCCTTTACCGACCTGGCCTACGAGGTGCTCTCTCTCTACATCTCCCCCGACGAGATCCCGCCTGCGGACCTCCGCGACATCATTCAGCGCAGCTACGCGACATTTCGCCATGCCGATACCACGCCGCTCGTCCACCTCGAGAACAGCCACTATCTGCTCGAGCTGTTTCACGGGCCGACGTTTGCGTTCAAGGACGTTGCGCTGCAGTTTGTCGGCAACCTGTTTGAGTACTTTCTCGTGCGCAAGAATGAGGGCAAGACGGGCAAGGGTACGAATTACGCCTTCTTCAGAACGAGGATCAAAGTAGTCAAAGAAGATCGCTAACAGGTTCACAAAATCAGATCGCCACCACCTCACCGTCGTCGGCGCAACCAGCGGTGACACGGGCTCCGCCGCCATATACGGTCTCCGTGGCAAAAAGGACGTTTCCGTCTTCATCATGTTTCCGACAGGCCGCGTCAGCCCTGTTCAGGAGGCGCAGATGACGACGGTCCTCGATGCCAATGTCTATAACCTCTCCGTCGGCGGCACCTTTGACGACTGCCAGGACATCCTCAAGGCCATCTTTGCCGACAAGGACGCCAACGCCGCCCTCAACCTCGGCGCCGTCAACTCCATCAACTGGAGCCGCATCCTCGCCCAGATTGTCTACTACTTCCACGCCTACTTTTCGCTGGCCAAGCAGTCGCCCGAGTTTAAAATCGGCGACAAGGTGCGCTTCGTTGTACCCACGGGCAACTTTGGCGACATCCTGGCTGGCTACTTTGCGCAGCGCATGGGGCTCCCCGTCGACAAGCTCGTCATCGCGACCAACGAAAATGACATTCTTGACCGCTTCTGGAAGACGGGCAAGTACGAGAAGCACGTGTCGTCGTCGATATCGGGCGAGACCGCCGCCACCGCGCCTGCTGTCGGCGCCGACCCGTCGGGCGTCCGCGAGACGCTCAGCCCCGCCATGGACATTCTCGTCTCGAGCAACTTTGAGCGCCTGCTGTGGTTCCTCTCCCACGAGTTCGCCGCCACCGCCGGCATGGACGCCGCCTGGAACGAGCGCCAGGCCGGGCAGGAGGTGTCCCGCTGGCTGCGCGAGCTTAAGGACGTCGGCTCCTTTGGCCCCGTCTACCAGGATGTGCTCGCCGCCGCCCAGCGCGACTTTGAGTCGGAGCGCGTTACCGACGCCGAGACGCTCGAAACTATCACCGGATTCTACCGCCGCCTCGGCTACGTCCTCGACCCCCACACGGCCGTCGCCGCCGCCGCCACCCAGCGCTCCGTCGCCCGCGCGCCCCCCGGCACCCCCCACATCTCGCTGTCGACGGCGCACCCGGCTAAGTTCTCGGGTGCTGTGGAAAAGGCGCTCGCGGGCGAGGCCGGCTTCGATTTCGCGGCACAGGTGCTGCCACCGGAGTTTGTGGGTCTCGAGACGAGGGAGCGCCGCGTCGCGACCGTTGAGAATGACTGGCGCAAGGTGCGCGACCACGTCAAGACGCAGGTGGAAAAGGAGCTGGCTGGACAGCGGTAAGCTGGTGATGGATACAAAAGGGGCATGGTTTGTGGCGAAGCAGGAGAGACGGAAAACAGGCACAGCAGAACATTTATTGATATTTAGAGCAGGGCGCCTAGAGCATATAAGCAGAATGTTTGATACATTTATATTTTTTTCCTTGTACATGTCGGAGCACCGAGACTGAAACGCTTGCACATTTTTGCAATTTGTGCCATCTGTGCTAGCATTTGTACTAAACAAACGTGGTATTCGTCTCCAATATAGCATATTTTTCCACACTGGCAAACATCCCCCGCACCAAAATGGGTTTGACAAGAAAGAAGCAAAGGCGCTCAAGGCAGTTCCTCCACGGTCAGAAGGAGTAGGAGAAGATGAAAAACCATTCAAAGAGGTGATGCCAGAAATCAATCGAAAAAACGCCGACGTAGATGCATCAGTAGAATAGTGGTTTCTTGGGTGTATAGTGTACATTGTTTGCTCTTCCAGCGCAACAGTCGTCTCGAATCAGGGAAATTGCGAAAAGTGATGGAAGGGTTCCGCATATTACACTTAGCCATTATCTTTGATGTGTTTCTTGATAAATTCAAACGACGAGAAGAAGATGGCGTTGACGACGCATGAGCGGCTCATGGACACAGCGAGTCCGCGATACATGTCCCGCTTGAAAAATGTAATTTTCGGTGGCGGTTCGACCTTTTCACCCCGTGCATAGAGAAGCGAGTTGCGCTGATAAATGCTCTTGGCCGAGTCAATTGGATCTGCCTTGAGAATTAGTCTCCATCATTTCCGTCATCAATCGGCCAGCCAAGACTTCAACTTACATATAATGGCCCAAGAAACAAGGCCACACGAGCCACCTGCTGCCACTACAGCCAGCTTGTTGCTGCTGTCCCCGGCAAATGTGGTTCCGAGCTGCTTTCCACTTTCATATACCATAAAGTATATACCTGTTCCGACGGTGTCTCTCACTGATAAATGTTAGCGGGGTCAAGCAACGGCCGGTCGAGTTGACTTGCATTGATGTAATTGAAAGCCAGTATAGAGACCCAATATGCCTCGATGTTTTATAATGGTAGCCATAGTCCTCATGGTGCCTTTGTTCTGGTAGCTCTGAGCGATGGTGGCGCTTTTCTTCTTGGCGCCGCCACGTTCTGCTAACAAGACAGACACTTGCGAGCTAAGTTTGCTCAGCTCAAACGGACAGGCTAATATGGGTATAACTGCTCCAGCCGTTGCGCCAGCCGCGCCAAAGCAGGCAATCGAGTACATGTTTGGGTAATTGCCCGGCATATTGACGTGGCGCAAGATGTCGAAACCAGTGTTCTGTTTTACCCACCCGGCATAAGCATATTTCGCTCGTTGGTATATTGAGAAGGAGACGGTTCGGACGAGAGTAATACTGGCCATTGGCGCCGTTACACCTGTGTTGTAGTAGGTGTTAGCATAATGGTGACTACAGTCAGGTTTGCCACGAGTAAATTTTGAACACCAACAGAAACAAAACCTGTAAACCTACCTCGAAAAAAGCCACCCAAGGATTCTTTTGTGTACGTCTGTTTGACGCAATCGAGGAAGCCACGGTACTGGTACGTCTGCATGCGAGTCTTGACGCTGTCGAGAGGGAATGCGACGAGGGTGGAAAAGACGCTGGAGCTGCTGGCCGCAATTTCGGTGCGGTAGCGTTTGGTAAGAGATTGGCGAGGCTTCTCGCGAGTGGCGGGCGTGGCATTTTGATTTGCCTGTGGCGACGAGTTACTTGTCATTGTAGTTGCAATGGAAGGGCGAGCGGCAGCAGCAGGCCCATGTTGCGAGTTGGCTGAGCTTTCGGTTGCGCTGGCGTCAAGGGTCATGGCCTCTGGCGAGATGGCAGCGGCCGGTCACAGACGTCTTCAGGCTATGGCCCCGATTATTCGAGGCCAGAGTCTGGAGCGGTGATCGCAGCGTGGCCAATCGCCAGAAGCGCCGTGTGCATCAATGAATTGAAGCTCGTGGGAAGGGGTGGAAGGTCGAGGAAGAGGGCGCCGCTCGCGTTTTTCGGATTGAGGTCAATTACGACACCGGATGCGCTGGCGATACGGAGAGATGTCCGCAGGGAACGGCTATTATTCAAAGTTTCTGGAGAGACGAGAGGGTTCGAAATGAAGCGCGGGATGCGGTGGACTAGATGAGATTGATTGAACAGGGCGAGAGGAGGTTGACGGAACAAGCCTTGGTTTGACTCGACAATGAGCCCGATGGCGGGGCGGGGCTGCGAAGAGGCCCACAGGCGATTCGGCCGGCCGACAGGCCTGAACAAGATGGGAGAGCACAGCAAGTGCAGAGGTTTAGCGCAAACCAAACCAAGATTCCTGACCCGAGGGAGAATTCGATGAAATGGATGAAGGATGGATGATTCAACTGTTTGGGCAGCAGACGCTATTTTGAACGCAGCTTTTACAGATGAGGGGATCGAAAAGGTGGAGATGGGGCAGCTGGCAGAGTTCGGTAGTCTGGCAAGTGCTGCTGCAGGTGCTGCAGATGCTGCAGATGCTGCAGGTGTGGATGTGTGGATGTGTTGTGCTAATGGCGGTAATGAGGGAGCCATCATTAGCACTCAATTGATAGAGGAGTGGCAAATGAAGGAGACACGCCACGAATGATCATGCCTAGTAGGTAGATAGATGCAGCCAGCATGTTAGAGCAAATCACCGAATTCCTACACATTGCTGCTCGGAATTACCTGTACCCTGTAAATAGGCACTATGACCTCAAAGCGACGAGCCGAAGCGCCACACTATTGTGGGGGCTACATATTAGCGTATTAGCGCAGGCTGTTCAGGCGGGCTGCGATGGGCTAGGTACCTACCTGTCTGCCAACGTGCCCTTTTACCCAGGCACTTATATATACACAGTTAGCCTCACGACGTTCAAACAACGACAACAACAGCACCTTTCAGCAGCCGTGCAAGACGCAAAATTAGCCATTTGCAGCCGCCAGCCATGACTAATACACTAAATACAGCATCCATCATCTGTTTGCGCATTCGAAACGATCGACTCCATCACCGGGTCGCCACCCCACTCGTCACTGTTGGGTCCATCACGACTCGAATATGCTCCAAATGACTCGGCACAAGATTCGGCCGGCCGATGAACTTGATCCAGCTATATGGATCCGCGAACTCGTCGTTAAGCGACGCACGCTGTCCCTGTACCGCCTCGGGAAACTCGCCTGCCACTCCGATGGATCCCACTTCCGCCTTGTACTCCTCCCACAGGCGCATCAGCTCGGCAAACTTAGCCGGCTCTGCGTAACGAAGGTTCTTGGTCTCGCCAGGATCTTTCTTCATATGAAACAGCTCCCACTCCTGTGGCCCTCGTGGTGCAGGCACAAATACCAACTTCCAGTGACCTTGTCTCAGGGCTCCCGAGCCAGCAATTTCGAAGCCCGTCACATATGTATCGTCATGGATGTCAAACTCCTCATCTTTACAGCGCTTCTTCTCACCTCCCGCTGGACGCAGAGACTGCAGATAAGGATACCAGCTTTTCCCGCGCAGACCAGCAATTTCTCGGCCCCTGTAATGTGTGCCCGGGTGACGTAAACCAGCCATTTCCAGAACAGTCGGCACGATATCCATAACTGTGCAGTACGCCTTGGTAATGCGCGCATCCGAGACCTTTTTGCTTTTTGGTGGCTTGACAACGAGCGGCACGCGGCACCCGCCTTCAGTTGAATGCATCTTGAACAGCCTGGATGGCGCCGTCGCCGCTTGCGCCCAGAGCGCCCCGTACCATACAAACGAATCGCCTCGACCAATATTGTCTAGAGAGTTGTTATAATATTTGGCAATGTGAGCAGCCACTCTGTCTCCCATTATCGGTTGTGCTTCATAGGAAGCTCCTTCAGCCCCGTTGTCCGACATGAACAGAATCATGGTGTTATCATATTCGCCCGTCTTACGAAGATGGTCGATAACTCGACCAATGTTCCAATCCATGCGATCTACCATGCCCGAATATACTTCCATGGCTCTCGAAGAGCTTTCTCTTGTGTCTTGTGGCAAATCTTCCCACTGCTGAGACTCTTGCTCGCCGACACGTACGATTGGGTGCGAAACAATGTCCTGGTCAACAAGACCAAGTTTCTTCAGACGATCAACACGTTCCGATTTGAGAACCTGTGGCCCATTCTGATACATTCCTAAAAAAACCAATCAATCATAAGGAATCAAGAACACAGCACACGGCTGGGACAAGGGCCTCGTACCTTTGTATTTATCTGCCACTTCCTTCGGGGCCTGTAGTGGCCAGTGAGGGGCAGAGAATGGAAGATAGGCAAAGAATGGCTTCTTGGCATCATTATCGTCTCGTTCGGAAAGATATTCTATGAGCTTGGAGGCATACGCGTCCGAGGAATAGAACTGTTCCGGAAGCTCGGCTACCTCACTACCCTCGACGTGTAAAGCTCGAGTGGCCGTTTCGAAAAAGCGATCTGCGTGGTCCTGATCTTCATACTGTGGCTCATACCCTAAAGCAACGATGGTATTAGTACACATTTTGCTTTTATGGACACAATTTGGGGCTCACATACCATAGTGGTTGGCACAACCGGGCAAAAGGGCAAAGGACTTGTGAAAGCCGCGATGAATGGGATAGTGCTGAGGCTTTAACCCCAGATGCCACTTTCCAGCCATCATAGTGTGATAACCACCGTCCTGCAGGAGCTCTGGAAGAGCAACAACGCGATCATTCAGGTATCCTTCATGGCCAGGCTGACCCTGATGAGCAACAGAGCTACGGGTAAATTCGGCGAGCTCTCCGAGGCCCGCAAGGTGATGGTCGGTTCCTGTCATTAGCATCGACCGAGTTGGCGAGCACGCTGCTGCCACATGGAAGTTTGTGAAGCGCAGTGCATTCTGTTCCCGAGAAATTTCATCAATTCTGGGTGTTTGAATCTCAGAACCGAAGCAGCCACAGTCGCTAAAGCCCAAGTCGTCGGCAACAATGATCAGAAAGTTCGGCCGCGCCATTTCTTGCGAGAGAGACGTATACAACAAGGTCAAGCTCAGTGTAAGCAGGCAATGGGAACCTTTTAAACAAACCTGGGCAAAAATGAGTAGTCTCGACGTTTAAGTACAATTTACAAGAGGTACGGTCATCTACAAATTCCCAGACTCACACCACCAACCAGCGCTGGTTGGCCTCTATTTCCCCTCTTTATCGCAAGAAGAGGTAGCCAACCCTTGCCTGAATTAGCTGAACAGAGACTAGCATAGGAACTCGCACGAGCAAGGCTGTACTCGTCTGCATGGCCACGAGGTCTGCAACATATTCAAATGCGGATTTGAGTGCGGACTTCGGCAGGACTTGGCGCGTTCCTTGACACATTCTGGCTCTTGCAGAAGCTACAGTCATAGACTCATAGCCATGTACTGGGATGGGGCCAACAAATTTCTCTTATCTGGTGTGACCGGCACCAGGATGAAACTACAGTCTTCAGTACGGATATCGGCAGCGAAAGAAAACCAGAACGGAGCTTCAAGTATAGCGCCCGCTGTATGTGCTGGAGGGGAGCCACTGAACCAGAGACCGGCCAGTGGGACATGCGTGCGCCATGGAAAAGAGGCTTGCATCGGGCTTGCAGACTGGCCAATCCGGAAGTGTATTCGGCATGGCGGGCGTCACGCACATGAGCATTGCATAGCGCTCGGAGAAAATATGTTTGCGTGGAAGTGGCAACTTGGCAAGGCACGCAAGAGCCAGTGAAGCGAATGGCTGGGATCAGTAAACGAGCTAATAAAGCTGGACAGGCAAACGGGATATCTTTTGACACAGCAAGCAGGCTTGCGTGGAACGAAGTCTTTGACTTGACGTGCATCTGCGCAGCCGGGGAACCAGGGCCAGCTGTACCAGCCTTGGCCTTGCGGCATCCAGGCTCCAGCACAATGATGCAGTTTCGCCCCAGACATTTTTGATTCACTTTATTATATCAGTCACTCTGTACGAGCCACATTGCGGAGTGGGAGGGCGCTGCCGGCTGCAACAACCCGGTTCTGGTTGGGCCCCCCAAGCAATATAGTGATTCCGACGACGGCGGCGCCATGTCCACACCTTGCCGCCCTCCCCATTGACCACTTATTTCTGTCAGCGCTTGACTCGAATGCTGAGTAGAGGAGTAGGCCACTGAGATGTTTAACTTTGAAAACAAGAACTAACATGTCATCTGCGCATAGGAACTGTAACAGGCTCGGCGCGAGAAAACCATGAATTACTAGTACATCGACCCGCATCCTCTGCGTGGGGCACCGATTAACTCTGCAATTACATCTCCAGAGGCTTGACTTTGAATGAGCCCTGCCTCGGTTGTGTGTGGTTGCCAGTTGGTGCCATAGCAAGCCACTCGTCCAAATGCCGACAGAAGTCAATACAAGCAAGACGTCGGCAGCCTTCAGATAAATATGGCGGCATCTCATAACTAAATACTCTAACTAAAACGCTATGATACCCCACTACCTGGCTGTAGCCTGTAGAAGCTAACGAATTAGTTGATGGTGAGCATCGTTTCCTTATGTCTCGGGAACTGACTGAATCAGACCAGGGTTCCGTCCAGTCCAGAGCGTCCGTGGACACTGAATTTACTACGAAGTAGTATGGCAGAGGTCATGCTTGACGGCATGTTCGTGTGCGCAGAGAATCGTTTGCACATTAGCCCGGGTTGAATATCCCTTCCCAGCCCAACCTTGCAGCAAGGATTCTTCATGACCACCCGCAAGCAGGAAAAGCAAACAGGCAAACGGAAGTGGTCAAAAGGGCTGCATGGCAAAGCCTCTCCTGGAACCTCGTTCCTGTTTCTGTCACTTATTTTTCACATTTAGACTGGCTGGCTGCACAGATCTTTGTACGACACGCCTGGTTGCACGCCTACACCCAACTCTTCCCAACTCTACGGTGACCTGGAAACACGACTTCAAAAAACGCCGACGATGGAGGTTATCGCCATGAAGGCCAACAATGCTCACCCCATGCAGAAGCTTTCCCTTATCGAGCGTCTTCGGCTAGCTACGCCTATGATTGTATTTGTTGCCTTGTACGTGGTATGGAACAGGGTTCCGTTTCTTTCGCTGTCAGCTCCGGATCCCAAATGTTTCCCTCTGAGCTGTCTGTTTCGTGTCACCATCTCTCGGTCAATCTTTCACCGTCTGACTCGCCTCTCTGGAACCCTATACCCGCATGCTGAAGATGGCAAATGGGATCGAAATTCAACCGTTTAGCCGAATAGAAGCACCAGAAAAGCTGATGAAAGCGGCATGAACAAATCATAAACTGGAAACGAGAACGCAAAATATTCAGAAACGTACGATGCCCTTACTAACATGTGGTTGGCAGTTATACTGCCATGTGTGGCTTCAACTTTGGCTTTGATGTTGGAAACTTCGGAGGTGTGCAGGCAATGCAGCGTAAGTCCAATTCTTCCGACCTGTGCTCTCGTTTGTCTTGAGCCTTTCATCGCGCTTCTTTATCCAACAAGACAGAAAACTAGTTGGTGTTCTCATCTGCTGTCTCCTCCTTGCATCGAATCCATCTGCAGGATCCCACACCAAAAGCGCCCGCTACAAGTGGCCACGGCAGCCATGCACGCCCATATATGTTGCTGCCCACACCACCCTATCATTTAGGCAATGCGTGATGGGCCGAGACTCTCTCATCAAGATGCCAAGGGAAGGGGGACCGACGACACCCACCTATAAGCTGCAAGACTAGGTCGGCGTTGCTGATCTTTCTTGGTGCTGCAGATTTCGCGAAAAGATTTGGCCAACTGGACTCGAAAACGGGCCTTTACTTTCTATCGAGCTACCTATCATCCGTGATGACGGCCACGCCCTTCATCGGCAAGCTCATCGGTGCCCTGGTTTGCGGTCCCATCTGTGAGCGCTGGGGTCGCCGGACCGCCCTGGGCGGGTTGGCATGCATATCCGTCGTCGGTGTCACACTGCAGACGAGTGCGACGACGACGGTGCAATTCACCATTGGCCGTATAGTCAACTTTGGCATGACGGGGTTTTGCATCATCGTGGTGCCCGTCTACCAGGCCGAGTGCACACCACCGCAGCTGCGGGGGCTCACGACGTCGATGATGCAGATGATGATTGTGTTGGGCCAGCTCGTCTCCTCACTCATCAATCTGGGCACCAAATCGATCCCTTCGGACGCCTCGTGGCGCATTCCCGTGGGGCTGCAGCTGGTGACTCCGGCCCTCCTGCTGGCGCTCTGGCCACTGCTCCCTGAGTCGCCGCGCTGGCTGCTGGCCCGAAATCGCGATGGCGACGCCAAGGAGTCGCTACGCGCCCTGCACAGTGGCCGTCTTTCGGAGGGCGACCTGAGGGAGTCCCTGCAGACGCTGCGTGAGAACCTGGCGGACACGCAAACGGGACCCTGGCGGGCCATGTTTGACGGCAAGAATCGTATTCGCACCTTTGTTGCTGTCATGGCCATGGCGGGCCAGCAGATTACGGGCCAGGCGTTTGTGAGCCAGTATGCAGCCGTGTTCTACCAGCGCAACGGTTTCGCATCCCAGGCGCTGCTTTTTACCATGCTTTCCAACGTGGCTGGCGTGGGCGGCAATGTGATTGCTTGGTCTTTGGTAGATGGAATTGGTCGCAGGTATGTATACTGGTAATTGACGAATCCTCTGGTCATGTTGCTAACACCAAGCCATTCTGGGGGACTCGACCACAGACCCATTCTGTTGATTGGAGGCTTCCTCATGGGTGCATTTTTATACATGGTCGGAATTGTCTCCACCGTCCACCATCCCTCCCACGACGCTAGAAACATGCTGGTGGCGGCCATTACCCTCTTCAGCATGGCGTACCACTTGTCCTGGGCTCCCGTGTAAGTGCGCCCCTCTTCCCGGCACCATCCGCTCTCCCGGCTCTCGCTGCTGCGACGATCATTTCGTCGCCAAGGGGGGAAAAAAGGGTCGGGAAACAAAGAGATGAAACAGAAAAAACAAAAAATTGCCACCTGTCTCATGAGCGACCAGCGCCACTTTTGATAAACAAAGAGAAAGGGGGGAATAAGGCGGGCTGACCAGAAACAGATCATACATCATTGTCGGCGAGGTCGCCCATACTCGCGTCCGCGAAAAGACGAGCCTGCTCGCCTGCAGCATCTCCATCGTCATCACTTTCTTGACGTCGTTTACCATGCCGTATCTCATCAATCCGGGCCACGCGGGGCTCGGCGGCAAGGTCGGCTTCGTGTACGGCTCGCTGTGCTTTGCCATAACCGTCCTCGCCTACCTCTGCATGCCCGAGATGAAGGGCCGCACGCTCGAGGAGATTGATGCTCTGTTCGAGGCCGGGGTGCCGCTGCGCCGCTTCTGCGACACGGTCCTGCCCGCGCCGAGCGAGGGCTCGGGGCGAACGAGCGATTCGGAGGAGCGCAAGTCTGAAAAGGCCGAGACAGTCACCGTGTAAAGAGGCCAGTGGTCGCCAAAACGGGCCCCGAGAAGGGCCCTTTTTCGATCTCTACGGGCATCAGAACTTGACTTGTCGGGAACCCGTTCGCCTTGATCACACCACGGTCACACATGTATGAACCGTCAAGTTGGCTATATAACCAATGCAGTGCATCATTGGCAATTCAAATCTCGTTGGATGAATATGAAAACTCCACATCTATAGATGCCAGTAGATACCAATCCCTCCCCATGATGTATGCAATGCTTCTTCTGCTTTCCAAGGATGATTTCTTTTTTTTTACTTCTTTGCACTACTCCAACGACTTGCAGTTTGAGCAGCGTTCGTGAGCTTGGATCCTCTGTCTCCCCTCCCGTTGTCATGCCCTGGCGTAATTTACAAGAAGCACATGCGCCCAACTCATTGTGGTTGAGTCCGGCTTCGTTTGTCCGCTACTGCCGCGAGCTGCTGCAGGGAAATGCCGTGTATAGCAACGGCCTCGTAAAATTCCCTTGCGCAGCAGCACGTCTGCACATTCATCTCCTCGCGCAGGTGGTTGGCTCGGCTCTTGTCGTGGCTGTGTATGGTGCGGCACGAGCCGCTCATGACGCAGCAGCCTCACCATTCGTCGCCTCCCCCGCGCCCTCGGCAGCGTCCTCGCCCGCAGCGTCCTCACCTGCAGCGTCCTCGATGGCTTGGCCCGCCACCGGGGGCAGCTCGTACCCGTGTTGCTGGGCCAAGCGCTCCTCCTCCCTTCTCGACTGGATGGCCTCCGTCTCGCGGCGGAGCTTTTGCAGGTTAAAAATATCGTCGTCTTCGTCCTCGGACTCGTCCTCGCCGGTCCACTTGCCACTCTCGAAGAGGGCCCTTCCGGTGTTGTCCTTGGCCTTGCGCAGCTGCTCCTCGGCGGCCTTTTTATCCATCCGGTCCTGTTTCCACTTGGCAAAGGTTTCCGGTGTGACGGGTGTGAGGGTGCCGGTGAGCTTGTGGCGTTCAGACTCGAGAAAGTCTTCGAGGGTGAGAGTCTTCAACGGCGACTTGTCCAGCAAGGCCTTTTCGGCGGCTCGCTGCTCCTTGGTCTTGAGGATGAAGCTGCAAGTTGGTTAGTAAAGCGATACGGCCGAGGAGTAGAGAAGCGACGTACCCAGGAGGTAGAGCATGCTTGTACATGCATTTATCGCCACCGTTGGGGCAAATCCAGAACCAACCATATTTGCCGTCCTCAATAGCAGATACAAAGAACTTGCACACTTTGTCTGTAGTACTCTTTTGATTGCCCTTTTTAGACAAGACGACGGAGCGTAGCTTTTCCTCGTCCCAGTCCGCCGACGTCTCCTGCTTCTTCTTTTCCTCCTCTTCTTTTCGCTCGTCCGTGTACAAGTTCCTCTTTTCCGTCTTGCGCTCCACCGACAGGTCGTGTGCAAACTTGCATTTCTTTCCCTTTTCGCAGTCACCCTTTTTCCAAAAGATGCAGACCACCGTTTTGGGGTCGACGCCAAACGGAATCTTTTGTACCTGCGCGGGGCGGCCGAGAAGCAAAGCGGCCTCCTTCTTGGCGTCCTCGGCGGCCTTCTTCTCGCGCTCGCGCTGTGCCTTTTCGGCTTCCTTCTTCTTCTGCTCGGCCGAGCCGCTGCCTTTGAGGTTGCTCGTCATCTGCGCAATTTGCTTTTGCGCCGAGGCGCCCTTTTTATTCTTCATGCCAAAGGTACGGTCCTCCACAACCTTGGAGGCCGAGGCCTTGTTCTTGGCCGCGGCGGGCTGCTTCTCCTTCTTGGCCATGCTGGGCGATGACGGCTCGCTAGCGAAGGTGGTGGCGTGTGGTGGGGTAGGCGAAAATATGTACAGGCGGGTTCAAAGTCGAAGTTATATGGTTCTTTCGAATTAATGACAGTTGCCCCTCGCTATTCAATGTCGAAAATGGCTATCCCGACCTCTTCTGCCCTTGTCGTTGGCCTGAAAGGGCTTTTCGTCGTAAATCTTGTAAAAGATGTTTCGACTCTTTAGTGGGGAGTATGCCGTGGGTGGATGAGGTCACCGGAGATCACGTGCATGGCCCTCATTTTTGGGCAGGCAAGCTTTTGTTGGCTGGTCTGGCGCAGCAGAGACCACGCCGCGCCGGCGATTGGCCAGCCAGCTCGTGCCTTGTTGCGACCCACGCCAGCAAGTCAGCAGTCCCCTGCCAGAGCTCCACGAAGCTACGTATACCAGTTCCCAACTTCAATGTTGGGTTATGCTTGCGCTAACACACCATACACCACAATACTGTCGCTGATCTTGTGAGTACTATGATCAGGACAAAAATAAGCATATGGCTCGACGCGATTGCTAATTCGGCACAGATTGCACGTCCTCCCACCTCTTGATACCCCTTGGGACAGTTGCGCCGACAAACGACCGCCAAGATGATATCCGATAACGATCTCTACACACTCGCGATCTTCCTTGGATCTGCCGCCATGCTTCTCATTATTGTTTACCACTTTTTAGAGGTTAATTCGACGAAAAAGCCTGTCACTGGCGCCAAATCCAAGTCGACATGAAGACATGGCATAGTAGGAGTGGCGGTACGGACACGAAACGCAGAAAAGCAACGCATTGTACATTTAGCCGGGCGACGTTGGACAATGCAATCATAATCGATAGCATCGGCGCCTTTGAGGGAAGGAGAAGCATGCAATACCACATCATACGCAAGATCTGGCACAAAGGAAGGCCACATGGGAATTTATTATTGCGATTTTAGCTGGCGTCAATCAACAAATTTTATATCTAATCCCCTTTTCGCCGCACTGGCCTACATAGTTGTGGTTTCTTCCGCTTTTGCGGTCAGACGATGATGAAGGTTCTGCTGCCAATCCTGGGGGCGGTTGCCTGTTGTTGGGCCAGCTCTGGACAGCTGGCTGGTAGTGAAGGTCTGAATAGAAGCTCGTCGGCTCGTGAAACTGCAGGGGAAGAGTCACTACTACGGTGCGGCTGCGACTGCGTCACCTGGAGAGCCACGTCGAGCGCCACGTCGTGCACAACCTTGCCCTCATCCGATCGCATTTGTCTGAGTCTTCTTGTCGCCTTCGGCGGCTCGAATCTCCACTTCTTGCGCGATGAGATGTAACTGGCGGGCTCGTATGTGCCACAGCATTCGTTGTGCCACGTTGAAGCAGCCTCATCTTGCGAGTTCTGGGTGTTTTACATATATGCGGTGTGGTACTCGACTGTGAACTCGGGTCTGAGCAGGCTATATGTCGATTTCTTCGCCAACAATGCGGCCGGGCGCTGCCACGAATTTACTCTAAATAGGTCCTTCGCTCGGCAGCTCAACTTGCAAGTACACACACTTCCTTATTGGGAGCAGAGTCCAGACCGACTAGATCCTGCACGTGACTGTCGGCCCAACTGGTGCCTGCGAGGCACCCATAGTTTGCTTGCTTACGTGACGCACATCATTGGCTCACAAGGGCTGCACAGTGGCTGTCGTGCCAGCTCATGGTTACTTTGGTGGCGGCCCTGCGCTGCGCCTGCTGTCGCGCCCCTTGTCTTCATCAGCGCGCGCCCCGTTCTCGTACTGCTTCTCCCTCCTTCATTCTATTTCAACCCATCATCCTCCGTTTTCCCACAGTTGATTTCCTCGCTGGTCACACCATTCGCCATCGAGTATCTGAAAGGCGCATTTATTCTCTTATTTGACCGTCGCTCTCGTGTACCCTCTTTTCTCGCGACAGCGCATTTTTCCCACATCCAACAGACCTTGTTGCCAAATTCTTCCTGCAACTACCTTCTATCGTTTCTCGCTGCACCACGCAACTTTCATCACCGACCAAGTCTATCCCTCAAATCTATCATGTCTGGAAAGCTTGATAAGCCCCTCGACGACATCGTCTCGGCCCGCCGCAAGAGCGCTGGCAACCGCCGCTCCCAGCGCCGCACGGCTGGTCGCACTGCTCCTGCTCCCGCTGGGGGTATTCACAAGGCAAAGCCTGCCCCCCGTGGTGCCGCCACCAAGGGTGCTCAAGGCAGGACCGCCGGCCCTCCAGGAGAGAGCAAGGTTATCGTCAGCAACCTGGTAAGTATCAACGCATTTACGCATCTCTCAACGCGGCCACTAACCGTACTCTTAGCCCAAGGATGTCTCGGAGCAGCAGATCAAGGTATGTCTCCGTTGAGGCTTTTCACGCCCTTCGGACTTGTTCGATCTTCCCTTTCTCGCTACGTTTGCTCCCACTACCGAAGTGCATGGATCCCCGAATCCAGACACTGAGCCATCGCGCCTGAGAAACTACAGTCTGGCCCTTGTCTCCTTCCCGGTTGATGCTTGCCGCCGTCGGTTGAGGTCGAGAGCATCTAGTCTTGCCATAAGCCTGTCTGTTGTGCCTGGTCAGCAATTTTCCAGAGGCTGCAATGACTCCAAGGATGCGCCATTGGACTATCTCATCGGTTTTGATTTGAGAAACGTACAATTCGCACTGCATGCGGTGTTGCTGTCAATTCTTTTGATTCAGCGAGTTGAGAAACAAATGCAGTACGCCAGCCCGTGAAACGGTTCGCAAACGCAGTTGACTGCTTGTCCACTTTCCCTGCTGGGAGCACTAGGACCATGAAAATCGTCGCTTCGGATGGGAAAACAACGCGACGCCTCTGTCAATACCTCACCTGGCTGAAAGGACGCAGGCGCAGAGAATGACAGGAGAATATGGGCAAGCAGGAGGCTTCTAGCGTTGCTGCTGCTGCTGCGATGGCATAAGTGATTTTGTGCTCAGCAACGGTCTGCGCATGACTTTGAAACTCGTTGATCATGATGACAATCGATTTTTACGACCGAATCAACGCGTACCCATTGACAAGCTATCGAATGACGCTCGGAATCGAATTTTGGCCGTTGAAACATATCGCTTCGCTTTCGGTTAACTAATTACTACTGCGCCGTTTAGGAATACTTTGTCCAGTCTGTCGGCCCCATCAAGCGCGTCGAGCTCTCGTACGGACCTAACTCCCAGAGCCGTGGTATTGCCAACGTGATGTTCCACAAGCCTGATGGCGCTAGCAGGGCCTTCCAGAAGCTCAATGGTCTCCTCGTCGACGGTCGCCCCATCAAGATCGAGATCGTTGTCGGTGCCGCCCAGGCTGACAAGGTTATCCCTCCTGTCAAAACTCTGGCTGAGCGGGCTACGTAAGTTATCATTCTCACACAAGAGCTAGTCTCTGACTCTAACCTCATTATAGCCAACCCAAGTCTCAGCCCAAGTCTGCTGCTGCTGGAAAGCAGAGCAGCAATGCCGGCAAGGATGGTGCCAAGGGCAGAGCTGCTGGTAAGGGTCGTCGCGGCCGCAATGCTCGTCCCACCAAGAAGACGGCGACTGAGCTCGACGCCGACATGGACAACTACATGGCGGATTCTACTACCAACAACACCGCGGCCGCTGCTCCAGCCGCTGGCCCGGCCGCTAACGGCGACTCTGCCATGGCGGATGAGATTAGCGTAAGTCAAGTTCTTGGCTGACGGCAAGTCACAATGCTAACGCGATGCTAGTAAATGGTGGAAGTGAAATCAGATTGGGAGGAATTGTAATTTTATATACGCTCAGAAAGCCAAGAAAATACCAATACCAAGGGGGGAAATCATTGCAACAGGACAAATGGGCTTGCTGGGAAGAGCGAATTGGAAGAAATAAACCAGAATGTACTCATGAAAAGACGTGTTCCTATGGCGTGTACCATCATTTACGAACGTCTGTGCGCGACTCGTCAGCGCCCTCGACGAAAAAGTCGATATTGCCACGCCGCGATACCACTACAGCAAAACATGGTAGCTGGACCGATCGGAATCGCTGGGACGAGATACGGAACTCTGGGAGCTGCCATTCTGACTGGTGGATGTGCGGGAGGCGAGAGATGGACAGCTCGTGCCTGGGTGAAAAGTGTTGCCGATGGGGACGTTGTTGGTAGAGTTGGCACTGGCGTGGAAGCGCGGCTGGCGCGGGGTCTGCGCTCCTGATGTTGGTTCGGAGTACGGTTCGTCGCCGGGCCATGCAACAATGCAAGCGCCGCGCGCCACGTCCTGTGCCGCGTGAAGAGAAGTATATATCTGGGAAGATGGCATCATAGTGTTGCTCTTTTTGTTTTTCCCGCAGTCTTTTGCTCTGATTCTTCCTGGCCCTTGGCCCAAGTTCTGTTGAGGGGCTTTGAATTGCCGTTTGCGTTGCTGTTGGCGCTAGCCGGTAGCAGTCCACTAAGAAGAGCCGCGAAATATGGAGAGTTGTTGATGCGATGAGGAGGTGTAAAGTAGAAGGCAGAAGAGTTTTTCGAGTTCAATGAGCAGTGGGACGGTTAAAGACCAAAACAAAGTGTCGAAGCAAGGCGCCAAAAGGGTTTTGTCTTGCCGGGCGCAGCAAGGCACCAACCACACTCGAGAAGCAGGGCGGCACAAGGTGTCGGTGGCCGGTCTGGCAGGATAGGGTTTAGGCGGCGCGGAGAAAAGGATTGTCAGGAATGAAGGGCCTGTCAAAAAACGGGGATTACTGAGAATACCGCAGAATGATGCGGCACGTTGGTGGCGAGTCACTTGAACAGCGAACGCCTGCCGTAATCTGCTGCGGCTCTAGACCGCAACGATGGCTCGGTCGCATGCCCGTGGACGAAAAAGCATAAAAAAAAAACTCCCAAAGAAAAAGGAAAAAAGAAAGGTGAATTCAATAAAAAGAAAAGAAAATAACTGATTCGTTTGTAAGTCTCGGGTGCCGGGGGCGATGAGAATCAGATCTTGGGGATCGTTGATCTGCAGGTCTTGAACATGGGCAGAAGTCGTGTAACCGTTGGGTCTTGTTGAGGTGGTTTTTGTCTTGTGTGCGTGCGTGTTTAGTGCGGACATGTTCCGTGGTCGTTTTTTTTTTTTTTTTTTTTTTTTTTTTTTTTTTT
>JAEIJG010000657.1:0-21837 GCA_037289395.1 Beauveria scarabaeidicola
GGCCTGGCCGGCGGGGGGGGGGGGGGGGGGGGGGGGGGGGGGGGGGGGGGGGGGGGGGGGGGGGGGGGGGGGGGGGCGTGTGGTGAGTACTTTTGACAGCATATGGCGGCGGCCCCCTCTGCCCGTTCCTTTCCTGGCGTCGAATTCAATTGGCGTGCCGGCGGTAAGAGGGAACAATGTGTTTGTGCGACACACCTGATTTTCCTTGCATATAATCCGTCCGTCCGCTTCATTGGCTCACGAGGAGTGAAGAGAAGCAAAAAAGTGCTATGCATCTCGTGTTTGCATGTTTTTTTTTTGGGCTGGCTTGTCAAGAACCGACACGAGGCTTGGGGGCTGTGTGTGTGTGTGTGTGCGTAAAAGGCCCTGCCATTGCAGGCGACAAAACACTGTCGAAAAAAAGAGATGGGTGCATTTGGTTAATATAGGTGCATGCATGTTGTGTGACAATGCAGAAGGGAAGGTTGATCTGCGCCGCGTTGTTGTTAGCGTGGCTGTATGAATGACGCCCGTTGCTCTCTTGTTTGCGATGTTTTTTTTTTTTCGTCCCAATGCGTGAGATTTCGGATGCGAAGACTGGACAGCGGTAGAGATTCATCGTGGCAAGCTGCAGGGCTTGAAAACGAATCGCTGGCAGAGTTGACCGCATCTCTTCTGTCTACCAGGGAGCGGTTCTCCGGCCGCCTGACGTCGAGATTTTACATTGCGGGTTGCACGGACACGTGCAAAGGTCTGATTGTACACGGCATATCATGGGCTCAAAGGCTTTTTTTTTTTTTTTTGCGCCAATGACCGACACGATGGCGGGCGCTGTAGCACGGCAGCCCATCTCCCACATGGCCGTCCAGTCATGATTCTGGTCTGCGGACAGCAGGAGACGATTCAATGTTTACTGGCTTCTGAACAAAGAGCGGCGGGCTGAATCAACTATAGCTTCAACAAAAGCTTGTTTCGAGTTTCCTGCGCCTTTATGTGTGGCTAGATGACAAGTGTAAGCCCCTAACATGATGTGTGGCGGGTGCTAGAAAGAATCGAACCGCAAGTATCAGACAGTTTAGATGACGGCTTCTCTCGCCATAAGTGAAAAGTGCAGCAAGAGGGCTGGAACATTAAGTAGTGACGGCAGTCCATGACAACGCGAGGTGACACCGTCGCTTGCCAAATTCATAGTGGCGGAGATTCTCGCCGGGAACACGGCCTTCCAGGTAATAATAAAACTCTACTTCCTTTCAAAATGAAACTCACAGTTTGTTGTTTGTGGAAATACATGAAAAGTTCAGGTCCGTGATAATTTAGTTGATCTTTTGAAACCTGCCACACACCAAGGAACTTCCCTGGCAAGCTTATAAACCCGGCATCTCGTATCCATCACCTAAATATCGATTTTTCAACATCTGACATGTTACAAGGCGCTTGCTACGTATGACATTGTGTCAGATCCTGTGCAAGATTGAGGACAAGGTGGCCATCTGTCTCCAACAAGGCGCCTCTTTGCACAGGGTGTAAGTCTATCCGACGTCCACATCCTTGGCCCATGTACAGCAGAACAGGTCACAGCATAGGCAGTACTCAACACTTTTTGCTCTGCCTCAATTTTCGTGTCGTTGTCTGCTCATGAGGCTGGCTGAGAGTCTTCCATGTTCATTGCTTTGTGATATGGGGGTTAAAGGCGGCATGCGGCAAATTTCAAATGACAAAACACAGATCGATGGTAAGGCCAGTACCATGGCAGAGAAAACATGTGAGAATTTTTACCTTTTCTAAGAGACCGTGGAAAACGGTGCTGTTGTGTATTTTTGACTACACGAGGGATGTGCGGTAGAGTCAGAAGGGAGAGACGTGGGTTCTGCGAGCCTCTGATATGCGTCTCTTGATGTATCAAGACGTCCATGACAGTTACAAGGCTGTAAAATTGCCAAGTACGACCACGCCGCAATGGACTGAAGCAGCAGCTTAGTTGGTGTAGAATCTGGAGAGGCACGCACAGAGCGACATGCTAATCCAAGCAGGTCAATAGGGTCGCGAGACCGCTATCGCAGAAGATGCGGGCTTGTGCTAGCAAGAAATCGGCTTCTTGCTAGCACAGTCCCCGAAAAAAAGAATGACTATGGCGATAGTGAGCTCGTTTTGCTTTGGGCACTCGAGGAAGCCTTTAATTCCTCTTTACTTCCTCCAAGTTCTCGCAACGTGTTACTCTGTTGTAAGAGCGGTTCATAGTAGCAGTAGCAGCACACACATAAAACACACACACACACACACACACACAATAGATTCTCGTAAACTTCTATCAAGGTCGACCGGCTGATTACTGAATGAAATACAACAAGTGGCCTACCTGTTGTTGCCTTCGGACTATTAATATCGAGATGGGTATCGTCAAGGGTCGTAGTGGGGAAGGGGGAATCATGAATGGCAACTGAGAACAACGGGATGCTTTGGCAGGTGGATAATAATGCCAATCGGCGGGTTTAAAGTAAAATCTACCGTCATGATTATCAATCAGTTCTTCCATCTCTCTTGCTCCTTTATGAATTCGAGTGACATGTAATAGATATACAGCGGCCCTAAAAGCGGAAGGAGACGTTGCAACGAGTCATGACCAGATCAATGCTGGTGGTCCTTTTTATCCTTTTTACCCCAGCAGCCCTTCTTCGCCTTGGTTTGCGTTACGTGTTAGACATGGCGGAACTAGCCGTCTTGGACGGAGAGATACAGAAGCCGGAGGTGTAATTTATGTATTGATGCGCGGTGGAACTAAACTGACTAGCGCACCCATTGGTCTTGAGACCGGCTAGGTAGGTCGCCAGTTTTGTTGAAAAGTTCAAACGTCATGCCCATTGACAGCTTGTCGCTCGCTGGCCCACAAGGTCGATAGACTTGGTAATAGTTGGCCGAAAGAAAGGTGTGTGTGTGTGTGTACGGAGTACTGGTAGCTGCCAACTGCGCAAGTCTACAAGCCTTCCAGCTTCCTTCTCCCTCACATGTCTCAGCGCTGACTCTACGCGAGCCGCCACGGGTCAAGGCAGATACAAAAGTTTACATGGCGTACCAGTATGCAACTAACTACAGCAGCCGCCTCTCTACGCTTCGCCTTGCAGCAACAGGTCACAACCAGTACCCCCTTTGGCGATGTGCCCTGGCGCTGTGCCCAGCCAACCGGCCCGTTTCTTCACTCCAGAAATTAACCATCTGTGCTCTCGGAATAACGCCGAGCGTACTCGCGCGCCCCGGGCACCACAGTTGCGGGCAAAAAGATGTTCTTCGCTACGTCGGGTAATTTTGCTTTGAAACCCCGCTGTGAAAAGGTTCCGGCCGACGTCAAGGAAAAAGACAATATCCAGGTTTCCCATCTTGCCAATTTTTTTTATATCCCGTACAGCCGGTCAAGCTTCAGCTGCCACCCAGCTTGTAAGGCCAAGCGCATGTAACAAGAGACGCAGTGGCGGCGTGCAGGCGCCTTTTGACACAAAAGAACCCGAAGAAAAAGGGTGTTCTAATATTAGTCAAGGAAGCCTGCGGATTAATAAACGTTCGCATTAGGAAGAGACACCGAAAGCTGGGTCGTCTGATAGCGTGGTGGCTTACATGCATCCAGCCCACACCCAACTGGATGACCCATCCACGCCGTCGTAATGCTGCATGTATTTTCGGGTTAAAAAAAAACGGCGCTGTCGAGAGACCTGCAATGGCACATTCCATTCAAAGTGCAGATGTCATAGGTGCATGGAGGGACGCCACCGCACTTCGTCCCTTGCTCTGTCGCCAAGCGTGGAGACGGGTGACGCCAATGCTCTGAATCAGCAGCCTGGGCACCAATAAAAGTAGCAGGGCTCTAATCTGCCCGTAATCATTAATACCATTACCCAGTTGCCAGCACAGGGCTCCAGGGCTGGATCGGCTCGTCAGAGAAAATAGAGTTGAGTTGACCCCACGCAGCCAGGGCAGTGCGCTGTTTCAAAAATGGCGAAGCGAGTTTGTCTTTGCGGTGTCGGATCTACACGACCTTTTCAATTTCCCCCATACATACTGGTATACTCCGTGTGTGGATGCCATACGGGAACTCGGGCGGTATCAAAACGACCCATTACCATGCAAACCCAACGAATTGGACCTGTTGACTAGGTATAGACGCACGACTCGGCGAGTTGGAGCCTCGGTCGTAACCAAACCATGCATACCCAGTAGCCTGCTTCCGGTGCTTGGCCCCCAAATCGCACTGGGCTACTCCGTATGTACGTGGCTGTCTGCTGATGACTTGACAATGAATCAATGATTGACAACCCCGGGGCCGCAGGCTCAAGCTTCTAGATGACACTGCCACATCATGACAGTGACTGTGATTCCACATGAAAGAGCCCTGCCATTGGGCTGAGACAGGATGACCCAGATTCGGCGGACAAGACATTAATGTACAAAAAAACTCATTGTTGGGGTTTATTTTCCGATGGTCTTCTCTGTCTCTGCGCAGGGTTTTCTTTCTCCTGGTCCGCTTTTTCTTGCTTGGCTGAGCGAAAGATATACCAGTATCTTACACCGTGCATTGACGGAATGATGAGTTATTAGGGGTATCACAGGGCGCGATAGCCTGCTACGTGGTGGCTGCCAACGGTGCCTATGGCTCTTGTGTCTTGAGGAGTGGGCGTGACCATCTGTAGTCTTGTCTGCCAGCCCTTGCTTCACGAATAGCTCCCCAAGGAGAATTCGAACACTGCTTCACTGTATCTCTGACGTGTTTGCACCCTCCTCTCCGGTAGCGCCAACCGACGGACTGGTCTTGTTCGCCGATGTCAGTTGATCTCACTGCCGGCATGTAACCTTGAGCCTCGGCACGGCTGAGGAGGGAGGGGCGTGTATTTTCAAATGTGCCATGTAATCCGTATCCGGACTGCCATATTCAGAAGGTCGCAAAGTGGCGTCGATGTTGTTATGGACCGGTTATTTGAGATACAGTCCGTTATTCGTAATGTCACAGTCAGCAGCTCGTTCCGTCGTTTTATTAGTGTGAACAAGGGACAGACAAACCAGGGCCCCAAAATGTGACGGGACGCCACGACTGTGTGCGGGCGTCGTAGTGACAGGACTGACAGTTGACACATTCTTGGCGCGGCTGCATCGTCCACACGAGGCCGCCACTTACCCGCATCTTGAACAAGGGTGAGGTGGCGGCGAGCAGCTAATATCGGTGCTGGCATCTTCCGTACAGATTACTCTCAGACGCTTTCGATAACAGCGCCTTGCCACGAAAGTGGTCATCGCTAGCTACATGTCTCAGCCTCTCCCAGGTAAGTTGTGGCTGTCGTGTTTGCCCGCCAAGTCTCTGGAAAGAGGCAAGAGCTAGGCCAACAGCCACAGCGACAGCCGGTTTTCTGGGCATATCTCTTGATCATCTGAGTGGCCGTGTGCTTGTGTTACAGTATTCCGCTTCTGTGTGAATACGGAATCATGACTAGGTGCTGCTGAGTGAACGAGCCAATCCCGAGCTCTCCGTCGCAATCTTGGTGCGCGGCACGTCAGATCTGCAACAAGCCCGTAAAACGTCGACGACGAGTTACGATTAATCTCATTGACAGCTTGGGGTGAGACACTGTTAGCGGGCCTTTTAGTGGCTAGGGGGAAAAGGGTAGCTCCCGTTGACAGAGGGGAGACGGCCACGACGGCTCAATAGCAGCCTAACAAGTTGACAACTCACAAGCACAATCCAGGGCTGAGGGCTGGGGGACGGGCTGTGCCGCTACATCGCCACTGCGGCTGACAAAGGAACTAATATTACCTTCAAGACACAAGCATTAATTACATGCAAAGTTCCTCTGACCGACAGCTATCATCAGGGCGCATTGGCTACTGCAGTCTGCTGCCCAGGATGCCAGGCATGCTTCCGATGGCCAGCGGAACTCACACCCTGACCCTGGTCCAGCGGTGTCTTTGGCAGATAGCAGGACCACCAGCCGCCCGAGAAGGCTGAGATGTGGTTGGAACAATTGGTTGGCAGGCCGTCAACCAATAATGATACACCCACACTAGTCGCAGCAGCAGCTTACGCTCATTACTACTTTTTCGGCTTTCGTTCCAGCTGCCTCTGAGCGGGAAACCCGTACTTGGCGAGGCAATCTTGTCATATACTTGCCAGGAAAGGAGCTCGTCGCATGAGCGTCCTCGATATAACTACCAGTATCCGTAGAGAGATGGGAAAGAATATGATATCAATGGCTGTGTTGCTCTTGCTTGATTGAACTATGGTTGAGGCCCGCGAATAGTCGCAGCTTTATAAATCTGCGAATGGATGTCATGCTTGATCCGCCCGCTTGCTGGCTGACACTCGTCGGATTTGGTCCTCGATGGCCGCAGAAATCCGTCGGTCGGATAAAACAGTACATTGGCCTAGCGGCTGTGCATTGGAGTGGCCGAGTCTTTCATCCTCACCTTGGGTAATGTATAAGTGCTGATGACGTGCACGCCCGAAAACAATTGTCTCCATGACTCGCTTCGCTTGCCTCTCCGTCGCCAGCACTTAACCCAGTTATCCCCTACTTTGTGATTGGCACTATTTACTTGGCAAGTTGCTGGGCTTGTTCCTGGGTAATTTGAGAAATGACCATTTTTAAACCTAGGGTCTGCTACAGCCCTACGACAGTTTGGGGAAGTTTTGGGAGAATATCCGTAGGCTACTACGTACTTCATTATGTGGCTGGTGACTAGCGATTGCCCTGTATTACTACCACTGTCTACCAGTAGTTAATAATAGAGGTCCAGTACTCCGTAGAGAACAATACTACGCGGTACAGTGACGCTCATTACCGTTATTCGGCCGCTAAATAGTAGTCTGGCCTTGTACATGGTTGGTTCGTGCTGTGGAGGGCCATGAAAAGGCCCCCATGCCGATCGCCCTTCATTATTGCAGGAAAATAGACAGGCAGACTGGCCCTATCTTGTTCTCCACGTGGCCTTGGACCTGGAACTGCCTGTCGAAATGCTCAAACTACTACTGAGTATTATTATTGCATTGTTCTTTCTATAACTAGTAAATAGAGAGCCTACCAGTACTCCGTACGGATCATGGACGTAAAGCTATGCAGAGATGGGATCGACATTGAGCAAAGGGCCGGCGGCGTAACAATGAGGCCAGCTTCCGCGTGTCTGCTTTCAGCTCTACGACTTTTGCATGTCGAGAATGCGTTTATTGACGTCGACACAAGCAGAACGCTAGAAAGAGTATTTGGGACAGTGGAATGCCTGGTCCTGGCGTTTGAACGTACGGAGTTAATTATAGAAGAAACTAGTCATAAAACTGAGGCTCGAATATTAAGAGGACCGTTTTCCCCTCATGGACCAGGCTTATACTAATATGACCAACCATTATAATTACATTATAATTACTCCTTGTCATAATGTACATCATTCCCTCAACCGACCGACCAGCCAATCTCGGCAATTGGCAAGTTCCTAGGACACTTGGCCCTGGCTCTACGCCACCACGCCAAATGGCAGAAAAGGAGGTCGAGTGTCCTTCTCGGTAGCATTTTGACAAGACCAGAAAATGAATTGCTACTTTTGTCAACAAAGCATGTCGGCAGCACGGCTATCATCAGCACCGCGTCAAAGCAAAATAACCTGGGTCATCTGTCTAGATGTACTGTCCCGACGCGATTCGGGCGAGACTCGTCCATTACAGTAGACACCACGCTGCCCAATCTACCAGTATATCACGACCAACAACTCTTGGAATCGAGCCCGCCACTTTCTCCCTAAACTAGTTAGCCACCAGAATGGTAAAATGCACGCTAGGCGGAACAGTTGGCCGCCACGATTAAGTTGGGCAATGACAACTGACAACCCGCGGCCGGCTCATTATTCCCAAAATGTCGGCAGCTGCCGTTGTCTCATTCGAAAGCCTCGTTTTCCATGCATTCTTGTATCCACATCTTCTTTTCTTTCTTCTTTTTCTCCTTCTCCTTCTTCTTCTCCTCCTCCTTCTCCTCCTTCTCCTCCTTCTCCTCCTTCTCCTCCTTCTCCTCCTCCTCCCTGGCAGTCATCTCCACCAGCCACTAATCATCTCACCCCTCCCCGGGAAAAGTGGCGAACTGTGTGACTGATTAAGTCTGTAGCTGAACGGCCCTGGGCTATCTTTGCACAAAATACACACCGACTCTTGATTGCAAACTGGGACCAAGATTCTGTGCACAAGATTCTCATCTTGATTGTAATATTACGCAATCCCGGCCTTCTTCCCGAAGCAATCACTGTTGCATGGTGGCACCACTGATAAGCGCAACAGATGCCTTGTCGCCCATTGTCCAGCATTTTCCCAAGCAGGCATGTGTTGCGTGGTATTGAAACATGCCTGGCAGTTCGTAGACGACGACGGGCGATCCGGACTCTGTACGACAATACAGGCCTCATTCACCTGCCACGTATCCCGTACAGATTGGACAATGAGAAACGGCTGTGGCGTTTTTTTCTCCCTTGCTCTCTTCAGTGTTTCCTTGCTGTTCCTACGCAAGGCCTTGAACTCTCCCTGCACAGCTGCAATGCACCAGCAGCGTGACATGCTGATAATGGGAAATATATCCTCCAATGGCATGTGTCTGGAACAGAGACAGCAGCCGAGATGGTCTTCTTCAGCTCTTTGCTACGAAGTACATTGATCAAGGGAGTGGAATTAACAATGGCAGCACCCCAGTTCGGCTGCGCCGTGCAGCGGCTCCCACGCTACACCCACGTTGATGAAAGGCCCGCCATCAATCCTGGTCTGCGTCCGATCTGGAAAGCTGGTCAGCATGTACTCTCCAGGCTTGTCACCAACCAGGCTTGAGTTTACTCTTATCCGCTGCGGTGGAGGCGACGAACGCGTACCTTGTTTATCCGACCAGCTGCCCGTCTGTCACGACTCACGACGCATCATAGGGGAAGTAGGAGAGGCGGCTCTTTGGCAGCTCACACTGTTCAGACTTTCTCCGCGGCTCTTGCTGATTCAGCCACTCACTCCTGTACACACTGCAAGTTGGGCTGATGATGCTAACTAGTGCTCCGACGACGCCAAGTTTTCTTTTTAGCGCTGTCGCTACTCGTCAAAGAAGACAGACAGGGCCCTGCCAATGCGACTTGGCTGGCCCGCGTACTCAAGCGGAAGCTGCCCATGATCGACTAGTCGTATGCTCGTACCGGTAAACGCGTTGACCAGAAGCCCTCATCATGGTAAAAAGACTGCCTCGTCGCTGCCTACCACAGCGAGTTATCACTTGTGTTGAGCTCATCCTCACCTAGACGTTACATGAGACTACAAGTTACTTGAGTTTCAAATTCTTCCAGATTGAAACTAGTTTGCAATCTCTTTGCATTTTCTATTATCCAATACCTGGAGAATAAAATAACTCTGTGGATACTTTCTCTATGGCATCATTTGCTCAGGCGCCAGGACCCATCCGTCTCGCAAAATACTTGGTGTAAAAATTGCCCGAGGAGAGGAGGGTCGCAGTATGTCAGAAAATCAGTTATTTTTGCCGATATCTACATATGATCATCTCACTCTGGAATACTCGGACAACTCTCGCGACGAACTATATTCCGGAAAGAGTTTGCCGATTATGATTCGCCCACTAGGCTGTGGTTGGTCTCTTTTCTGGGATCGTCGGGATTAATCTAACAAACAATGATGTAATCCGTAAACAAGAAATCAATCGACAGCGTTCTGCGAAAATACGAACAGAGCCACGTACTAAGGAGGAATGGAGTGATCAGCTGGAGCCTGGCGGCAACAGGTGCCGGCAACCTGGAAGAAGGAGACGACGAACAAATCAAAGATCATTCCACCTCATGGTGGGGTATAAAGGACCTGTCAAAAAAGGTCCAGACGTCCAAGAGAAGGAACTAAGCGAGGGAGATCGTCAGCCAAGCAAGCAGCCTCCACCGCCTCCAGCGACGACGTGGCCGACAGGCTACAGCCCTGGGGCATGCCAGCTAGGAACTGAACAAGGTGGTGAGGGGCTGCGGGTTTCCGTGGGCCTGAAGTTTTCAGGGGAGTCAGCCTGTGTTTCTATCAGTACCAGTACCAGCACCCCAGTATGTAAGGTAGGTAGGTTTCTTGCCGAACTTTGACAAAGGGACGGCATGCATGCGTACATACATGACAAGGCCCCCCCAGTCCCGCATGTCAATTCCAATGGCACAGATCCATAGTTTTCGACAATGCAAAATCTAACATGAAACACGAGCCCCTTGGATGATCCAGCCGAAATCTACTACGAACCAGGATCTTGTTCTGCTGGCTCGGGGGGAGGGGAGAGAGCAGCCTAAAATACAGAAGGTCATTGGAACAGTGCTGAAGCGGCCGTATTTCCCCTCAGTCGGCCAACTTGCCCTTTTTTTTTTTTTTTTTTTTTTTTTTTTTTCTTCTTTGGGTTAATTATCTAAATAGCCATCTCGGTAGCATCGTGCCTTGGGATAACAAAGCTCGCGACAGGGCACAGCTTTGGATACTAGCTGGAAATAGCACCAGACACTTTTTTTTGGCAGCGCCATCTAATCTGGAAGCCAAGATGAGACAGGACTAGCAGCAGCATTAGCGTACCGACAACTTGACGGCCGCGTGCAGGCACGGCTCTATTTTCCCATGTATCATTTGGCAGACAGAAGAAGCCAAGTGGCATGACGGGCTGGGTTTGGCTCTGAACGCCGAAATGCCAAGCCAACCGGGGTCGGTGAGTTGTCGCGGAAGCGGCCTAAATTGGGTTGACAGCTGGGGTCGTGTGGCGGTTAATATCGAGCCGTGTCACGCATTGGCATCAAACCAGCAGCTGGTCGGGGCGACTTTGTTGAGCTTGTTGAGCCAGCTGTTCGGGGCAGCAGTTGTCATGCCGTGGATGCCGCGGCGTGGGTCGAACCTTGTCAAGCAAGCATGAGGGAGAGGGACGGACATACAGGGTGATATGGCTAATAAGTTTTGTACCGAGTATGCCTTTCGTAGTTACATACAGAGTACTGTTGCCCTTCTTTCTCTCTCATAATTCTTCATCTATTTATTTAATTGACTCTTCCAAAAGCCGCTAGTACCGTTCTGTGATTCTATGCATCATGTACTTGATGGGAAGCTGTCGCAAGATGAGGGGTGGGAACCATCACGCACGCACTGCCCAAGACAGAAACATGAACTGCAGCCGCACGTGTATTGTGCTGATTTCCTGTCAAGTTTGCTCCTCTTGTCTTTGCGAGTTAGGATAAAGTATTTAGCGCCGTGTGTAGGGCTTGACGAATCGGACAAGACAGAGGGGCTTGGTTTTGCAGCGCAACTGCGCATGCTGTGCAACAAAGGCAAGTCCCATGGGTAATGGAACTTGGCAGATACTGGCTTCCCGATAGACGGCACAAGTTGGTCTCAGCCGTATCGCATCGCGTGGCACACGGCGTAATGATAGCCGCACTGGAGAGTGCTACACCCAAGCCGTGACACCTGGACAAGAGCTCCGGGGTTGAGTTTTAAATGGACCAGTAGCAATATTCATGGGGAAATCGTTGACCGCCATGGGAACCAGGCAGGCTGAAAGACGACTGTCGCTTTTTATAGTACATGGTATACGAGTATAAGCAGTGCGACACCGTCAGCGTGGCCATTGAAGCACCGCTGGCTTTTGCCTCGTCGACGGCAAGTCTACGGCGCCACAGGCACACGCATGATAACGCTAGTTTCGACGAGTAGATTGACGTCTTGGGCGATACTGGAAAAGTCTGATGGCTGGGGGCGGCGTACAGTTGGTCGCGCAACACACATTTAGGCGGAAGCTCTCGCGACTATTTCCATTTGGATCCGAGATCGGAGTATCTGGTGGCTGAAAAGACGTCGACGCAATTTACATGATTCAGTAAGCCCTGACTAATAACTTGGCGCAACGACATTGCGATTCAGAGTTGCCTTGTGTCGATGTAAGTGCTCCATCCACTCTGTAACAGCAGATCGAGAAAGTCTGTCGGTCCCGCACCAGTGCACTACCGATGGTGGATATTGTGCGCAGATTTGCCAGGCACACATTGAAACGAGTTATTAGCCAGGGCCATGGCACGCTCGGGCGGAAGCAGCCTGTGAATAGGGTTTGGCCGCCAAGTCAACTGCTAGCGCTGGGCCAAGTGGGTTGGTTCATATAACAGCATACCTGTTTCTCAATCTCCGAATATCCTTGAGAGCGCTTGGTCGTTTTGTAGAGATTAAAGCCATCAATATGCCAGTACGGAAAGCGTTGAGATGACAGCCCTGTCGTCACTGTACAGAAGCTCGGGGTGTTGCAGCTGGGCGCACAATGCTCGTATAAGCTGGGTCTCCACGAGTATAATTATTGGGGCTATAATAAGAGCACGATACAGTAACTACTCTACAGAGTATACGTGCATGCGAAGTTGCGGAACTTGTTGCAGGTTCCTTTCCGTCGACGTCGAGATCAAGACTGCTGAAACGACGCGCTTATACAAATATGGTCAAGACGGCGAGAGTGAACACAGCAGTCTTGCACCGTGCAAAAGACACACGAGGGTGCGTGCTGCAGTGCGTCATGAGGCATGAAGACCTGGAATGGTAAGAATAAAAGTGCTCTGGTGCGACTGCATCGTGGCCGGTGCCATGCTCGTGCGACGTCAGGTTGCATCTGACAAAGGCTGGTAAGCAACAGGAAGCTTGATTCCTGTGTACCACATGAACTACCTATACATCCTATACATGAATCTATTTTGTTACCTCGTCACCTATGGCGGCTCCTGGAGTAGCTTGTCAGTCCCAAGTCACCGGGTCGGGGTCTGCCGCGAAGTCTGGGTTTAGAGTTTCGACAGCGGTCCTAGTGTTGGCAACCCGACGGGTTATTTAGCGATGTCGTCTTTTGTTCATCTTTTTTTGGTTCATCTTTTCCAACCGTCTTTTGTAATCTCGAGTAACATGAGTAAAACGGCCATGTACAATGCGGTTGTTGAGATGGATACAGGTCGACAGCACCGTCCCGGCGCTTGGCTGAATAGGCTGGACTGGTTGGTCCCTCTCTGTGCAATTACCTAGTCTGGCCATCGGCAAACCATGCGCTCATTCGGTTGATCTAAGCTCCATCTCTGTCACTCTGATCGCCCCCCCCCCCCCCCCCTGGCTGCACCGCGCGACGAGACTTGTGTCTGCGAGTCTGCTCTGGACACACCCTGCCGTGAGCTTGTCGGCCAGCATGAGTTGCTTTCTGCTGTGGCCCTTGAAGAAGAGGCCCGCCGCCTTGTTGAGGAGCAAGTCGTCGGCACACACCCGCCCGCCTACCCCTGCTTGCCTCTTTCCCGGTATGTACCAGTGCGCTGTCGTACCGGCAGACAAGACACACACCCCCTTCGAATCAGCAGGGCAGAGCAGTTGTGCGTGTTGTGTACCAAGTATGAGCCAGGCCGGCTGGCTGGTCGAGGGATGAGGGATGCAAAACGACGAGTTGGCCAACAGGGCTCAACACACCCCCGCCTGCGCCCGTGAGCACCCCCCTCCAACGACCCTCCAACGACCCCCCAACTTACCTACCCCCCAACTGGCCCCCGACATGTCCCCATCAGAGCCTATATCAACTGGCTTTATCCACTGTAAACTTGTCATTATAGTGTTATTGCCGCTAAAACAGGTCCCCAGCACACCCCCAAAGGACCACTGTAGAACCACTGTAGAACCACTGTAGAACCACTGTAGAACCACTGTAGAGCCACTGTAGAACCACTGTAGGACCACTAAATGCACGCGGGTACCTTGCCTGCCCTCGCCTTGCCTGGTTTCCCCCGGCCGCCATCAGCCCGTTTATACAAAAGACCTGGTCTGGCCCATCGTCGCCATCCATCTCGATATGCCTTCTTCACGCCTGCTGTTAAAACACTTTCTCTTAATACCTCTCGTCCTTGGCTTTTGCGCTTTTCATTCCATTGTTGGTCACAGTTGGTCAACACACTTATACCAACCGTTTGCTCTCTGGGACTTCTTCGCCCGGCGTTTGCTTGCCTCGTCCTAGCTCCAACCTCGTCTCTCCCAACACGGCACCGTTGGCCGTTTGATTCTGGCGATAGCGAAATCTCCGTTTCTCCAGCTACCCGGCTCCGATCTTCCTCTTCCGAACAATTCTTCTTCCATGTAGCTTATGCTTGATACCTGTCAAAAGGTAGAAATCCATACCATCTTCGCAGCCAGCTCGTCGCCCCTACTCACACCTCGGCCTACAGTCTCGTTTGACAGGCACTCTGGCTTAATCAGTACTGTATTTGCCTGGTCATGGCCCATAGCTCACCACGGCAACTTCGAATTCCACAGCCTGCCCAGTTCACCAGTACAGCATCCAACATGGCCATGATTGCTGCACCTCCTACTTCTAGCTCTGCCTTTCAAAGGGAGCGTTGGGAGGCCCGCTCTCCCGACTATTCGCTACCGAGGGCTGAGTCGAGATCAGTCGCCCTCCCCTCTATTCGACAGGTAAAAGGGATCTGGTTCGTCTATGTCTACATGTACGCAGGGCTAATACTATCTTCTATAGGCATTTCCGGAACTTCACCTAGCCACAAACTCAGAACGTCAAGGACGCCCACGCCAATATCATAATTCACAAGGTTGGACAAATTCTGGCCCTGTGGCGTCTTCAGAATACATCCATTCGCCAAGTAGCAAGAGAAGGCGAATTTCTCACGAGCTGGAGAACGAAGCCCGCTCCCACCAGGTTCCTCGTCTCTACCCCAGCCCCGAGCGTCCTCGGTCGAGTCACATCTCTCCTGTCTCACGACGCCCACCTACTGCCGACAACAGCTGGAGAAGTCAGACGCCTGCTCAATACAGGCCGTCCTTGTCTTCTTCTCCCGAATTCCACCACCGCGAGCACCGTCCTTCTATCCACAGCTTGCCGCCACCGCCTGGTTTAGACCTCCGACGCGAGGGGTATTTTGGCGCCGAAGACCACGCCGCTCGCCAAAGAAGAGAAGCTCAATCTGTGGCTCACTCCAGCAGCAGGAGTCCAGTGTTTGGCTCTCGGCCTGGCGACCCCGCCGCCCGATACAACTTCATTCCCACCCCCCCGGCACGCTTGGAGGAGCGTTCGCCCTTTGCCCCATCTCGCTATGGTCTGCATGACGGTGGTCGTTACAACGAGATAGGCATGATGGGCATCGGTGGAGACACCAAGCAGCGCAAGCGTCGTGGTAACCTTCCCAAAGAGACCACGGACAAGCTACGCTCTTGGTTTGTTGCTCATTTGCAGCATCCATATCCGACCGAAGACGAGAAGCAGGAGCTGATGCGTCAGACCGGCCTACAGATGAGTACGCTTTACTCTATATTCGCAGTCCCTCGTGTATCTTACTAACACAGCTTTAGACCAAATTTCAAACTGGTTCATCAATGCCCGCCGACGACAACTTCCTGCCATGATTAACAACGCCCGTGCCGAGACTGATGCTATGCACAGTCGCGCTGGTGTTGACGGTGCTTCTATCGGCAGCGCAGATATTGATGCGTCGAGCCTCGACCGCGAGAGCACATACGATGCTAGCCCTCGCATGCGCAGCGTTAATGGTCTTAAGCGAGATTAAGTCTGCTCGGACGTGTGACGCGTTTTGATGATTTGAAGAAGCTAACAATCGACTACTTGACGCCATTCACAAAATGTTGAAGCGTGTCGTTGGTACATGATGAGTTGGCGATGCGCAAGGGATATGATTTTGTTTCTAGGGCCTGATTTCACTGATTTCATGTAAGAGCATAGTATATACTGCTCTGGCGCATGGCAATGGTTACATTACGGAATTTGGGATGACGGAGAACATGGCATTTGATCAAGCTGGGCAGCCAAAAGAGACAGCCGGTTTTCGCACATATACCTTTTGATTTTTTGGACGTTGGACGCAGGCGGTACTAGTTACGGAAGACGGTGAATGCATGACAGCAAAGATAATAATTCAATCTTGGCCTTACTATCTGTTCAACTTGCATAGCCGTCTTCTTCCGGCAGCCCCAGTTGTAGCACGTAATGCTTATGCTATTGGCTTTCACACTCGACACTGCGCCAACGACCGGAACGGCACCAACGCATCATTGTGCGGGAAGCAGAGCTAATGATCGAGTCGTCTTTGATTCGAAAAGGAGGGTCTGACAGGGGATTACCGGCTTTACGGCACCTAAACCCATATGCATGACCGTCAAACGACTGATATACGTTGGCGTGGAGTATTATAGAGCCATACAGGCTTCTCCTCCACGTTCACGATTCACAAGTGCCTTATAACATTCTGCTTGTATATCCAAAAATGACTCGGTTCATATGCGTTCAAGAGCCAACGGCAGAGTCCCGTTTGACTTTAGTGCGTTGGACATTGGATGCATTGGATCACAACACCCTGACTTGCAGACGTTGCGCCACTCCTGCCCCCCCCCGAACTCAGACGGGTAACCCAGCGACAGAAATACTGGGAAGGACACAAAGGAGCGTGCGGCATCTTACTGTTTCTTATAGGCTGTATATGTAGATTGAAACATGCCTAGCAGGGCTTTTGGTCCGCTAAGACGGAGGGGAACGGGCGCGAGCCCCCGAGAGCCGTGGGTTGAAGCAAACCTTAAGTACAATTGCTACACAATATTAACGACTTGACTTGCGACAAGGTTACCATCTACCCGTCCATACGAGATGCAGATTTGACGTGTGGAAATTCTTGCTCACTTGTGCCTTTTCTTGCTCACTCTCAGCTCTGCCTTGTTTGACACGGACGTTTGCCTTGTTCCTGGGTTGGCTCTCGGGGTTCGGGTTTTTTTTCTTTTTCAGCCTCAACATCGCTTAGAATTGAAAGAGGTAACGATGCCGCAGCGGTGATACGGCCGTTCATCCACAGCACATCAATGACCTTTTGCGCTGCGCGAGTTTCAGCATCTCTGCGTTTGGGGCGCGCGAAGGGAGGGGGGCAGTCCGAGATCTAGCCTGCTTCTCGTCGTAGCAGCGCCTTTGGTTGTTGTTTTCTATTTTGTTTTCTTTTTTCCCTTTTTTTTTTCTTATAAAGCCAATGCGGAATCTGACGGAAGCATGTTTGGGTGGCTTTTCAAGCGGCGATAGCATGAACATGCCATGTTTCGACAGCGAGCGGCACTTTTGGTTGCGGGGACTGGTCATCCCAGCTCTCACTCTCTCTCCCCCCCCGTCTCTCTCCTTGCATTGGCCTTTTCGTCTGCATACCCTGGGGGCTCAGAGGCTGCATGCATTTCCTGTTGCTCATCACTGGCGAATGGAGCCCAGCTGTGTGGCTTTAATGACAGGCAGGCCACGTTGAGACCCGGGTTTGCATATCGGCGTGCGCGCCCCAGGGGTGTGCGGGAGGAGACCAACGCCCTCTGGATAGGGCCGCTATTACTGTGGCTCTGTGAGGGCTTTTGACGCGCGCGGTGGACAAAGGAGGACGATTCAGAGCAGCAAGTACGATTCATTGTCAAAGGCTCTGAGGCTCCACCAACACCCCGACATTCGAGGCTGTCTTGGCTTTCTTATCAGTACCTTGATTGTCCCGGTGATTCGACGTTGCTATGTAATAAGCCCTGGCCAAACTCTCGGGATTTCACATTAATTAGAGTCTTTTACTTTCTAGTTTCTACCGACAGGTGACGGGGCTTCTGCATTGTTGACGATCCTAATGCTTCCTAGAGCAGGGGGTAAGACGCTCGGCGACTGTGCCTAGTCATGTCAAGTAGTCTTCGGCACTCATACACGGCTAGTTTCTCATGCCGTTGGGCGTCAAAAGGCTTTTGACAGGGCTCTTACTGCATAGCTAGCTGACGCTTACTGGGGCGGGCGGATTGGCAGACGGTGACAGTACACGTGGGACATGACAAAAGGAGCAAAAAAATCAAGACAGTCATTGCGGGAAAGCAACCTGGCATATCCGGCCAATATGACACGTCAAGTTGTATTTGTGGCATTCCAGAATCTGATCTTTTCCCAAGGCGTGACAGGCAAGGCTAGCGCAACGATCTGGGCCCTTATTGCTAGCAGTCAGTGTCTCATTGGATATGGCTTCAAAGTCTACAGATTACGCCTGCGCTTTATTAGATGTGACTTGGCAGCAACGGACCCCCACGCCATCGGCTGACTTCCTGGTGCTAGCGAGTCGAACGGTAGCTGCGGACGTTGTCGAGCTTCGGTTGATGTTTCAAGTCCATCCATGCTATAACTACGGGGTTGGCTCTGCTCAGCATTACAAGAGCTGCTGGAACAGTAGACGGCAACGTTTCACGCTGGCAAAGTCTTGTTACTAGGAACTAGTTATCGAACCCGTCAATCAACATACTGCAGTCAAGGATGATCCAGACTCTGGTCCTGGCACGCAAAGCCATGCTGTGCCTTGTTTCCGACTGGTACGTGGGGCCTCGGCCGCAAAGGCGAACGTTATTTGAGAGGGAATTGGTAATGTACGTGCAAAGTATGCAATATTATCACATCTTTTTATTCTGAGCATATGTATCTTGCACTCTTGGCATGCTCGTATCAATGAGAGGAAAGCCGTTGCACCGTACGGGTCATCATTATGCTTATGAGTCTCGCCATGTCAATGCAACGGCCGAGAGGCTGCAAATCTTGACATTTGCTACTTTTTTATTAGTCATCCAGTATTTGAATGTCCTGCGCGACCTCATGGCGTGCCCGAGTTGTTGTCGTTATCATTTTTATTCGAGAAACAGACAGACCAGGGACATCGGGGCAGAGTCCCGGGGATAATTCAGCGATATCCTTCTCGCACACCTAGGCGTGGTGGCAAGGCGGCAAGAACTCGTAAAAAGAAAAGAAAAGCCCTGGCGAGAGGTTCGAGTCAAAGCTCTGTTTGACGTCTTGCCCTTGCGAGGAAACCCTAACGATGCCCCCCCATTGGACGTCGAGTCGCAAAGTTTAAGCTGGCAATTATGGGGAAAAGTGCAGTCAAAGTTAGCACCCGGCACCCGCAGAGCCCTTTTTGACGTGTTGCGGAGACAAGCCCCACGAGCTCATCTTTTGGAAGGTCTTCACTATTTAGTTACGTGTCAACCACACCACCAGAATTGTCAACCAATTTGTGGCTGGGGGGGTGGCTGGTTAGCGCGTGGACGCCGAAGCCGGCTCCCCTATAGTAATCTACACTAAAAGAACGCGTCGTGTGTCTCCTAATAAACTAGAGTATTGCTAGGGGCACAGTTGCATTTTACTAGGGACACAGGAGCACGTGACGCTCCACTAGCGACTTTTAGGAGATACCTCTATTTTTACGTGCACGTATATATAAATATAAGTATCTTTAAAAAATAGGCTATATTTGTATTTTCTAGCTACTACCGCTATCATCACCTCCCCACGCCGCCGCTATTAATTAAAGCTCTTAATACTCGCTAATTCGCTTAAAAAACATATTTTCGCTATTTTTAATAATTATACACACATTAGAGCCAGATTAACGATTCTTCCGCGCTAATTCCTACTAATAACTATAACCCCTGCTGCTGCCGCCACCACTAGCGCTAGCGAGGTCGCTTTAATTAGCTAGTTTAGCTTATATTCTTATATAATAAACGCTTAAATAAAGTAGCCACGTACTCTATTAAGAAAAGTACCCTAATTATAGTAATAAGAGGGCTTTATAATAGTTTAATAGGTACTACTATTCTAGCTAGTGTTAATAAAGCTAGAATATTAATCTTATTAATAGGTAATAAAGGAGGGAAAAAGGGGAAAAAGGAGAAAAATATAATACTTAATTAAATTAGGTAAGTCTAAAAGAGTATATAGATTATAGTGTGTATATACGTAAAAATAGAGGTACCACGCTAGTGTGGTGCTAGTGGAGCGTCACGTGCTCCTGTGTCCCTAGCAAAATGCAACTGTGCCCCTAGTAATACTTATAAACTATCTTCCACCACTACGTAAAAACTACTACTATACACGCATTTTTAAAGCTATCACGACTAATCCACAATATCCTATAACCTTATAAGGCGCTTTAATAGCCTTAAAGAGGCTAAAGCCACATTATATAATACAGGCGTACACACTATCATAAGCTAAATAAAGTAAGACGCCGCTAGGGAAATCACTACTAGGCTATACAAATGCGCCTAATTCCGACCTCTTAAGGCACGCCTAGCGCGCTAACCATGCCGGCGCTGGCGTCTAACTTAATTAACCTCACGGCTGATAACCTAGATAACCTATACGTGCCCGGCACGGCTCGGCCTCAGGCCTATTAGCGCTTCACCGGAGCCGTTAAGCCGGAAGATATTAGGCTTAAGGCTATTAACGAAGCCGCCGAGCCGGCCGACTTTAGGAGCCGTGCCTCCTCTAAGGCACCCTCTAAGGCACCCTCTAGCAGCACTTTTATAGGCGCCGAGGGCTCCTAAGACGCTAAATTTAATAATAATTAGGATATATAAGAGATATAAGAGGCTTACCTATAAATACTAGCTAATTAAAAAAAGAGAGTATAGTAAGTAGTAATATAATTAGCTAGTAATTATTATAGTATAATTTTTATTATTATATAATTTTCTTAAAATTAATAATATATATTTTTATTTATTATAGTAAAATATAGTTAATCTATTTAGTTACTTCTACTCCTATATAAATTTTAGTGGCCGGCGTAGGATCAGAGCCTAGCCACAGTAGGTCCCCACAAATTGGTTGACAATTCTGGTGGTGTGGTTGACACGTAGTGAAGACCCTTTTGGAAGTGTTCAGGATTCGCAAATCCAACTTTCAAGAGTTGGAAACTTGGGATTGAGGGTGTGGTCTCGGTTGCGTTTTGCAGCCACAGGGGTGCGCCATGAAGCAGTTGGGGGCTGGATGTCTTTGGTCCTGGGGATCGAACGCATCTCGCTAAAATAACGGTTTTTCAGGTGACCTACATGCTCCATACCAGTACAGATTATAGACCTGGCTGTTTTCAGGTCGTTATTGCCTGCAGCTGAAAGTTCAACGGCCGTGCGAGGGGGTGAATCTATGTACTACTCGCGCTATCGTGAGTCCTCGCAACTCGCCCGCACGTCACAAATAATGCATCTGTCGTGTCTATAATTCAAGCACTGCTTAGTAGGCTCGGTGAATTCAACTGCGACGCGTACAACATCTTGATGGTAGAGTGGTATCATCAAGTTTGGCAGCTTGACTCAAACAGGGCAATGGGCTTTCAATGGGACAATGAGGGCCCGTCAACCCAGGTTTCACCATTGCATTTACAGCACGTGCGTAAAAGCGAAAAAGGCAATGCAGTTGCGATATGTACTGGAGTTGGATAATCCGGCCAGTAGCTTATTAATCTCAATCGCCTCATGTCAACATGACAGGGCGCTCGGACCGAGAGTTGCGGACGAGTGATTGGTTCCAGGCACCGGGGGGGCAGTGAAGAAAATCTTTCCGAATTAAGAAGACTCATTTGGCGACAAAAAGATTGGATAGAAATGGATGGCAAAGGTTACGAAATTAACAACTCCATTATAGCATGACGGGTTTTGGGTGAACGGTGCATCATCGACACGGTGTGCGAGGGGCTTGAAGCCTGCCGAGCAATAAGTTAATAACTCGGTAGGCCATTGTTGCAGCCACCAGCTGCAGCCACTAAATGCAGCGCTCTCATTGGCTCGCTACGTCGAATGACCCACAACTGTATAATAGACCTGTAACTCTCGATAGGGCAAATGTGGCCCTAAGCAAGCAAGAACATTAACACTAAGAACCCTACGTATCATACTATACGACCCCTTATAATACTAACACTAATTAGTGGTTATAAAACTATAGATAGTTAGGAATTATTAAGAAGAGATAAGCTTTTTATTTTAATATAAAAATATTATATTACTAAATAAGCTAA
>JAEIJG010000658.1:0-21820 GCA_037289395.1 Beauveria scarabaeidicola
TTGTTTTTTTTTCACTTGCTTTTCTTGTTTACGGTTGCATACACTCAAGTCCGGTTTACGCTCAATGCTGGTCAACGTTGCACTGAGCGGAGATGTTGACTTCAAAGTACTACGATTTGTAGGCAGTGGAAAGGACTAGATCAAACTACCGTCAAACATTGATTCGTATTATTAGTACTTTTAGTACGATTTTCATTATTGTGCTTCCTGGGGCGGTTTGACTCGTATATCGTCGTCTATACACACTTTGTGTCGCTAGCTTCGGCAGTTGGACAAGACATGTTCGCCTGATCTTGTTACTTGATCAGGCTAGCAAGTCCCGAGTAGCTTGTGTGCTGGTAGGTGCTGCTGTCGCTGGCTGTTAAATAGAGCTTCGCTGGCTGTTAGAGCTGCGCTGGCTTGTAGTTGGCCAATGATCGAAACTAAAAGTGCTCGGTCCACTGATACGTCGCCCCTATCGTCAGTTAGGTAAATAGATCATTATACTCAGAAGAGTTTAGCTGGCTATTGAGGTTCTAAATAGTGCGTTGCGTCATGCGGCTGGGTCTCCAGCCCGCACGTCGAGCTAGTTATATGTCGCTATCTGTACTGGTATGTATATGTTATCGCATTAGATATGATCGGCGAATTGGAGTCCCGGAGAATAAAAAGCAAGAACATGCGAGGCGCGGATTCCGGGAGTCTAGCACCCAGGTACCCCTCAAACCCCCTGTGACAGATTTTCGCTTGCATTTTCGTACTGGGTAGAGCCCAGAAGCTATCTCACCATAATTTTGCCGTCATCTTGACACCTGTCGGAATTCCTTCAAAATGTGTTGGAAATAATTCTTGATTTCGAAATAGCCTCAGCATGTGCGCAAATCAGAATGGGCTCCTCCCTTAGGAGGGATGTCACACAATACCTTTCCCCCGCATAGGTAAACCTCATCATCAAAGCCGAAGTCTACTCTAGCTCCGACCATGGGTGTACTTGCTGCATATAGGCTTGAGTAGCGTCCGACGCAACCTCGGCAGGGCCCATCTGTAAGCCCGCAACCCCGAGAGCTTCTCCTCTGCCATTTCAGACTCTTTTTCATTTCTTGGATTGCGCATCAATCGAACTCTTGCCGTTTTCCTTCCTCAAGCAGCTATACACACAGAAACGAATCATCATGTCGGGTCCCGGTGTTGGCTTCGAGTACCCCCGCAAGAAGGTGACTTGGCTGCAGCGTGACCTGCTGCTCTTTGCCAACTCGATTGGCGCCAAGGCTAGCGAGCTTCACCTGCTCTATGTACGGATTGGAAATCAGAGAGTAATATCCTGACGCTGTGTTGACCATGAATCTAGGAGCTGCACCCCGACTTTGCCGCCTTTCCCACATATCCGATCATTCTCCGTGAGCACCATCGTCGACACTCGTTCGTCCATCCCGACACTAACTGCTTGCGAACTCGGTAGCTTTCAAGCTCGACACACAAGAAGTCATTGACTTTTACGCCAGCAGCAAGGCCGTCAAGATCCCCGGTGTGCCCGAGTTTGACTACAGACGCGTCCTTGACGGCCAGCGCAAGATGGACTTTATCAAGCCTCTGCCCACCACCTCAGCCGGGCGCAACTTTGAGACGCGCACCAAGGTTGTCGGCGTTTACGACAAGGGCAAACCCGGAACCGTTCTAGACGTCGAGACGGAGCTGGTCGACACCGACAGCAACGAGGTGTACAGCCGCGTCTACACGAGCTCCTTCTTTATTGGCCAGGGCAACTGGGACGGCCCCAAGGGTCCCGCGACCGTCAGCTACCCGCCTCCCAAGGACAAGCAGCCTGACGTCGTCCTCTCTCACCAGACCACGGCCGAGTCGGCCCTCCTCTACCGCCTCAACGGCGACTACAACCCCCTCCACGCCACGCCCGAGCCCGGCAAGAAGATGGGGTTTGGCGGCGACATCATGCACGGCCTGTACTCGTGGAACTCGACCTGCCTCGAGATTGTCCGCGCGCTTGGCGGCAGCAATCCCGCCAACATCAAGGAGTACCAGGCTCGGTTCGCCAGCCCCGTCAGGCCTGGCGACAAGCTCATCACCCAAGTCTGGGAGACGGGCGAGAAGAAGGGCGACTTTGAAGAGATTCGCTTCGTCACCCAGGTCGAGGGCGGCAAGATTTGCCTCAGCAACGGCCGCGCCCTGGTCAAGACTGTCGGTTCTGTTAAGGCTAAGCTGTAGGTAGGCACCTAGATGAGTAGGCGAGAACAGCGAGCCTGTTTTGCATATGAGAAAAGTTATGAATTTGAATGACAAGTCATTTTTTGACCGTTTTACTCGTCGCAAATATAGTGAATATCAGTATTTAATTATGACATGTGCAAGGTCATGTATCGAGGTCTCGACTTCCTTGGCCGGGTACTTGAGAGCCGTCGCCCCATTAGAGAGTGCCCACACCGGAACCTGCACCGCTTCATTGTTCGTTATTAATCTGCTGCCTGGTCTTTCATCACCCAACAACGCAGCGTGCCGAGGGCAAAAGCTTGACAATGCTTTCTGGTCCCTAAAAACACTAGAATATATTCAACACCACCCAATAATGGCCGACTCACACTACGTGGGAGAGCGCATATCCTACGACGATGCCCTGTGCACTGTCCGCTACATTGGCGAGGTTGCGGGCGCGAGTGGCTCGTGGCTAGGAGTCGAATGGGACGACGGCACTCGCGGCAAACACGATGGTTCGCACAAGGGAATACGCTATTTCCAATGCAAGTACTAATAGACAGCCGTCGCTGCTACGAAACCCTACACGGCTAACCCCGTCGCCCAGGCATATCCGAGTCGCCGACGGCGGCCTCGTTTGTGCGACCGACTCGGCCCGCAGACACCCCTGTGAGCTTCGTTACCGCGCTCAAGACCAAGTATGTGGAGAAGGAGTCAGAGACGAGCGGCGTGCGGGACTCTCAGATCAGAATTTCTGGCAAGGTGGCCGAGGAGGTGGGCTTCGACAAGGTGCGCCGTCAGATGGCGCGGCTGGACGAGCTCAAGATGGCCATCCTCGACGGCGTGCACATGGCCTTTGCGCGTCAAGAGGGCGAGCCTACGGTGGCGCAGATCAGCCCGAAGCTCTCGCACATAGACATCAGCAGGAATCTGTTTGAGAATCTCGGCCCGGTCGTGGATATCTGCAAGGACCTGCCGGCTCTCAAGAAACTGGCCATCAAGTACGACCTTTCCCATCCATCACTCTGCTGGAATCAATGTGGGCAATGACTAACGCTGTGGAAAACAGTGGAAATCGATTTCAAAAAGTCCTGCAAGATGCTGCTCTCGAGAAAGCCGCCACCGCATTCTCGCACGTCACGGAGCTGGGCATTGGAGACAACATGCTGAGCTGGGAGGAAATCTGCCGCATCGCAGTCGCATGTCCTTCCCTGACCGACCTGGCTGCCGGCGCCAACCTTTTCTCAAGGCTACCCGCCGTAGATTACAGTAGTCTATCGATGACTCTCACGACACTCAACCTGGAATACAACAGCTTCGCTTCAATTGCCGACCTCGCCAGCCTAACATCTCTCACCTCTTTGCGCAACATTTACCTCAAGGGCAACAACATCCGCAATCTTGCCTCGGACGAGGCGCCCTGTCCCGTATTCCCGACTTCCCTGGAATACATTGACGTGTCGTACAATCAGATCGAGGGCTGGGACTTTATCGACAACCTGACAACGCACTTTCCCGGGCTGACGGCGCTGCGCATCAGCCATAACCCCGTCTACGACATCGGCGCGTCGCCCGCCGCGCCGACAGCCACGGCTGACGAGGCGCACATGTTTACCATTGCGCGCATCGGCCCGCTGCGGACGCTCAACTTTTCGCGCATTACCGCCGACGACCGCAGCAATGCGGAAATGTTTTACCTCTCGCGCATCGCCAAGCAGCTGGCCGCGGTGCCCGAGGCCGCTGCGTCGACGGTTCTGGCCGCGCACCCGCGCTACGCGGCGCTGTGCGCCGTGTACGGGGCTCCCGACGTGGTGCGCACACATAGGGTGAACCCGGCGTTTCTGGAGGCTCGCCTGGTGACGCTGGTGCTGCGGTGCGCGGGCCGCTCCGACAAGACGGTGCGTATCCCGCAGGCGTTCGACATGTACGCCGTTAAGGCCCGCGTGGCGAAGCTCTACGGCGTCTCGCCGCTCCGGCTCCGGCTCGTCTGGGAGACGGGTGAGTGGGATCCCGTGGCGAGGAAGCACAGCGACGAGGGCGACACGTCGGACGAGGACGAGGACGACGAGGTGGCGGTCCTGGTGGCGGAGGATGCGAACAGGGATACGTATGCCGAGAAGTTTGCGGACGCGCAGTCGGGCCGGTGGGTGAAGCGTGAGGTTGAGCTCCGCGACGGGCCGCGGCAGCTGGGGTATTGGGTAGATGGACTGGACGCCAAGGTGCGTGTAGAACCACTACAATAATGCAGAGCAACTATATGACTTCTCTGGTAGATGGTTCTATTCGGCAGTTCAAGTCTGACCCACAAAGCTCGCATACGTGACATCAGGGATGGAGGAGGCATATTAATATCCGTTCTATCATTACAGGGCGGACAGGGTTCTCTGTCCGGCTTATGAACTTCGGATGGCGCGGCTGTGGGCACCATCCCAATCGATGGCCTCGAAACATTGGCGATGAGCAGCAATATTCCATTGTCCCAGAATATAGACATACATGTGCACCATTGATCGGAAACCAATTCCAAATTAGCTGCTACACGGACCAAAAGGTCACAGCATTCTTCTGCAAGGACGACTCCTTGAAGACTGGAGGCTCATGTAATTGTCACGGTAAGATTGGCAGCTTTTGCCGAGCATCTCTAGCTCGTCTTATTTCGTGGTCCAGTCTGCCCGTATTTGGGTACAGTCACTAAAGAAAACAGTTCCGTATCAAGTTCCTTTCCGCATCTGCGCAAGCGATGCTTTGTGGGCCATCGCCGTGACGGACATGGCCATTGAGGGGCCCAGCTAGAGACATTGCCAACGGACCGATGCGCGCGCGGCCCGGGACAAGCTTTGGCTCGGCCTCCGCAATTTAGGCAACCAGGACAAGAGAAACAGTACGGTAGTGCCATGAACGGTGGTTTGAGCTGAGGGGGTACGGAATAAGATGCCACGGAGTTGAGATGGTCGGCCGTATGTGAGGGGAACAAGCACATCAGAGGCTACCACGCCTCGACTTGAGTTGGTACGGCCATCGTCTGGTGTAGGCCCAAGGCAGGAGCTTGTAAGAGGTATGTAAATGATTAGTTGGTCTGATGGGCTAGCAAGTATTTAGTTGAAGCCTATGTTCGATTCCAATGTAGTCATACTCGAAATCCCTTTTACAACCAGCATCAGCACACGCTGGACGAGCTTCGACAGTCACATTGTTTAGATCGCATGTACAACTACGTCATGGTCTAGAATCTCGGAAAAGAAGTCGGTACCACCGTTTACGGCCTCATGAATGCGTTGACTCCACCAAGAACCCGTCACCACGACCAGTTGTAACCAGACACCTGCAGGCTTCGGCCTCGCCCGCCACCGGCTCACGCTTGAGGGGTGCTCGCCACCATCAAGGCACAAATACGGCCGCGGCTGCCGGCTCTGGAACGGCGCGAGTTTTTACGGCCCGCCCTACTGGAACAACCAACTCTTCATCCGCGCGTACTTTGCCCAGCCACGCCGCGCAACGTCGTCGTCGTCGTCGTCGTCGTCGTCGTCTGCATCAAGGGCGGCCTCGACGCGCGGAAGCTGGCGGCCCGACACGAGTGCCCGTCTTTGTGCGGCGGTCGGTTCGTCTTTAGGCGGTGTGGTGTGCTCGGTGCAGGTTCTGGTATGGACGTGGTTAGAAAACGGGACGCAAACGGCATCTACTCGAGTACAGGAGTGCATCTTGCAAAAAAAGATGTATAAAAATACATAAATTTGCACCATAATCAGCTGTGTAATTGTCCGCAGAATATAGCTCGATGAAGAATGTCAAGCCTCTCAGAATTGCAGAATTCAATTGGAAATTGAACCATCATATAAACGAAGAAAAGTGTGGACAAGCAAGAGATTGATAAATGAGAGAAAAAGTCTTACAATGTGTATCAAGTGAGCGTCTGTTGCCCAACTGTCGATGTGACCATATTGGCCTCATACAGTAAACCCATGATTGATGCCAAGTGAAAAGATTACACAAAATGGTCAAGGTTGTAAATAAATCTAGAACTTGGTGGTTGTGATGCCTGGCATACTGTAGAAATCTTTAGAAACAAGCCTCATCACGTGACTCCGCCACAGTTTTCTGTGGCGCATGACAAAGCTGCGTACAAGCTTCGATTTCTTGTTGTCACGACCATGTCAAGAAGTTGCCAACTTCCCGCGCGCATCTAACCAAATTGCAAGCGCCTCACTTTAATCCCGCCTCAATCGCACCTCTATCATTTCTTTAATTTTTGCGAAAAGACCCTTGCTCTCTCACCACCACGAGCCCGTTTCCCGTCCTCCCTTCCTCATCCTCCAACCGCGCGGTCTACCAATAAACCAAAGCCTCCCCCCTCCCCCAAACTCTTTCTCTCCGACTGGCCGATCGCAACCATGGCCAACTTTTTAGCCTCCATCTTTGGCACCGAGCAGGACAAGGTCAACTGCTCATTCTACTTCAAGATTGGCGCGTGCCGGCACGGCGACCGGTGCTCGCGCAAGCACGTCAAGCCCTCGTACAGCCAGACGATTCTGATGCCCAACCTGTACCAGAACCCGGCGTACGACCAAAAGAACACGAACCGCATGAACCCGTCGCAGCTGCAGAACCACTTTGACGCCTTTTACGAGGACATTTGGTGCGAGCTGTGCAAGTACGGCGAGCTAGAGGAGCTGGTTGTGTGTGACAATAACAATGATCGTGCGTATTTATTTCCTCCCCCCCCCTCTCTTTCCTTCTTTCCATGACCAATGTGTTCTCCATTTGCTGACTAGATGCACCAACGTAGACCTCATAGGCAACGTCTACGCCCGCTTCAAATACGAAGACGCCGCGCAAAAGGCCTGCGACGAGCTCAACGGCCGGTGGTACGCCGGCCGCCCCATCTACTGCGAGTTGAGCCCCGTGACCGATTTCCGCGAGGCCTGCTGCCGTCTCAACTCGGGCGAGGGCTGCATGCGCGGCGGCTTTTGCAACTTTATACACCGCAAGAACCCCAGCGACGAGCTCGACCGCGATCTGACACTCAGCACGAAAAAGTGGCTGCGTGCCCGCGGCCGCGACGAAAAGAGCGTCAGTCGCTCGCCGACGCCCGAGCCGGTAAAGAGGCGGTGGTAAAGAGGTGCGATGAGCTGCACACACAAACTGTATACTTGAACGGCGTTGCGGATTCTTTCTCGGGTTGGGACATGCGTTTATGCAGCAGGACGCAGGAAGCAAAAAAGAAAAGAAAAGAGACTATAGTGGGATGAGCACGTTTTCCATAGCATGTATCGAGAGCGTACTCGCTCAACTTTGCAAGAGTTTATACCCTGTGCACATGGCCACGTGTATGCATATCTTATCGCAAGTCACATATTAGTTCGAACCAAGTCATTGAATCATGTTGAATGCTGGTACACCCGGTCGTGAGGTAATCATGTAGTGTCCCTGATAGCCAAAAAAGACTAACCCAAGAAATAAGATACCACACCAACATGAGCTGCGTTGAGCGTAAATATCTCTAAGTAGTAACAACTAAATATAATAGAGGACAATTCCTTTTTCACAGTAACCAAACCCGTCATGGCCTGCATGATGCACTGTTTAGCAGCAGATGGCCTTCCGCCGTAGGCGAAACAAGCCTACGAAATCACAAGTCAATCAGCGATCCCTCAGCAGGCTTGCCCGTCTCCTTGAGCATGGTCTCGACGTCGTCAGCCGGCTTGACGGGTGGTGGGGCGGGCGCGTCGTTGCCGCCGATGTCAACAAGGTCGTTGGAAAGGGCTTCAGGGGTTGGTTTGGCGGCTTCAGGGGCGGGCGCCGTGTCGCTGAAAGGGGTGGCTGGTACCTGGCCAGCGTTTTGTCCAGGTAGGATCGGGTATATGGAGAGGATTTGTTCTTTTTTATCTTCAGGAGAGGCCGAATTGTCACTATTACACCTGTTAGCAAACAAGTATGTTATGTATGTAATAAAGAGACAACGCACATGTGAGCATCGATGATCCATTCCAGGCTATCTTCGCCCTGCTCAGACTCTTCGACAGAGGGCTTGACGGCGCGGAATAGTCGTGGACGCCATTCTTTGCCTTGTTGGGCGCGAGCGGCAGCCTCTTCGCGTTGGCGGTCCTCAATCTTGGTCTTTTCGTCGGTGGCCAATTCGTGGTTGCGTTCCCTGACGGCCTTGGCCGTCAACTCCCAAAGCCTTTGGGATTCGCGCTCTTCTTGTTCAGGAATAGGCCGAGCTTGGGGATTGTTAGGTTTTGCGTGTGTGGCGTCGAAAAACATTTCGCGGTGGCCAGTCTGTTTGTCAAATTAGCAATGTCCAGGGTGGTATACGGGTATTGGAGACGTACGGCAACATTCTTGAGAAACATTTCCTCGTGCCACATGCCGGAGATTTCGTAAAGCACTTCGCCTGTACTCTCGCGCTTGATGACGCCGCCAACGGCGTTGTAGGTGCCGCTTACCCAGCCCTTGGTCTTGAAGTCGAGGTCGGCTATAAGGTCGAGTTCGGGGCAACGAACAAAGCTGTGGTCTCCGAGTTCGTACTTCATCTTGCCAAAGAGGATGCCACGGGCATACATGTTGGGCTGCGTAACGATGCTGTGGTGACTGTTAGTTATGAAAGCTCAGCAGATCATGATATGCAAGGCAACCGACTATCTCTCGCCCTTGGTCTTGTCCTTGCCTCTGTTGAGCAGGCTCAAAAAGGCGATGCCCTCCATCATGCTGGCAGCCGAGTTGCCGAGAAACTTGCTGCGGGGCTTGAGGGTGCCGTCAATGCGAATGTGGTGGTCTGGGGCCATGTAAAAGTAGCTTGACTTGGGTGGGTGGTGCGAGGTCTGCTCGGAAATATAGTAGGCCTTTTCGTTGTCGGGCAGGTCCCAGTAGCAGGAGAAGATTTCGCCGAGGATAGGGTTGAGCGGCTTCTTGACGCCTCTGGAAACCGTGTTAGCGGGAGAGAAATCGTGTACAGGGACGAGGCTAAACACGCACGGAGGACGAATGTGCCAGCCGCTGAGGTAAAACTTGACGACGGAAACGAAGCGCTCGACGTCATCGTCTATGGTGGGGATGTGCAGCAGCATTTCTGGGTGGCACATGAAGCTGTGAGGCGGGGGTTAGCGGGTAAAGGCAGAAACGGGATGTGTGGGCGACCGACTTTGTTATTCTCTCGAGCATACTGCGCGGTTCAAGAATAAAGGTAGGAAGGACAACGCGGCTTAAGTCGGCACCAGGGCGAAGCTGGGAGATGATGTGCGACAGGACTGCGGGGAAACGGGTTAGCTGGGGATGTTGGCGGACATGGTGCTCGAGGAATCAATGTAAAGCCGCGAACAAGGAGAGAATATTTTGAAAACTTACCGTTTCCTTGATCGGGCTCCATGATTTGAGTATCTTGGTCGGGGTCGGATCTGTTGCCATCGTCTGCGGAGGCGCGGCTGCCCGCTTCAGTAGAGCCAAACCAACCGGTTAGCATGATGCAATGATGCGCCCGCGCCCGGGCGTTGGAATTTTGGGTTTAAAAAAGAAGAAGAAATAGGTGCGCAGCTCAAAGCCGGTCGAAATTGAAAACAGGAAAAAGGTAGAATTAAGGACAAGGTGAGAAAGAGGTTGAAGAGGCGTATTGTGGGACTTGGTAGAGCTTAGGCCGGCATTGCCCAGAGAAGCTCAGCCAGCAGCAGGTTTGGCAGGGGCTAAGGAGAGGATTTTGGTTTAGACAAGACGTCGGGATACCCGGAGGATTGCGCGTGCCTTTTAAGGGATGATGTAGGACAGAAAGACGAGGACCAAAATGCCAGCGTCAAGGGTGATGAGAGCAGATGACTTTTCGCCATGGGGTTTGATGGAGGGGCCGCTGTTTTTTTCCCTTTGCAGCGGCGAGAAGTGGGAGGCGCTGGGAGCTAGTTAAGCTTTTGAGCCAAGCAGCTACCTCCATACCTAGGTAGGTATGGAGGTAGGTAAGTACCTTAGTAGGTAGGTAGGTGACACTTGGGTTTGTGGTGTTGGAGTTGGAGCCTGGAGGACAAGTAAAGAAAGGGCAACGACTTACCCCGCTTGTGGCCAGAAGATACAAGTCCCATCAGAGTCATGATGAAGGCGTGGACTAGGGGGGCGTTGGAGGACAAGGAAAAGACGAAGAAGAAGAAAAAGAAGGAAAGATTTGGGTGCGTCAAGTTTGGCGTCGTTTGTCCGTCATGCGTCGATGACTTTTTTGGCTTTCTTGGAGGGGCTCACGGACGAGAGAGAGAGGAGGGCGGGGAACCTTGCCAGCCAGGCAGAATGACTGCACGGCGATCCGCTGCAGCCTATCCGTACCTATAACCTAGGTATAGTGTAATAGCGTAATAGCCTGAATCAGTACAGATGGACATGTGCTATGCCGCTCTCTTTGTAATTACATACCCTTTTTGAAAGTGTCGAAGCGATAATAGCAACCTGCTCGCCTCGGTACCAGCAGCCAAGGTCGATTGATACTCCGCCACTGAATTGTTGTTGGGGCAGACAGGCAGACAGGCAGACAGGCTGGTTGGTACTAGTGATGCAGCTTGCTTTGCGCCCAATGCTGCCGTCGAGACGAGCTGAATTGGAAAAAATTATCTCACCGAGCGAACCGAAAGCCGTCTTGTGCCGTTTTGGTGTCTCTTTTTTTTTTTGTAGCTTCCTGCTTGCTTAAGCTGGTTCTAGCTTTTTGAATGACGTTTTCGTTCGTCGTCGGATTCTCTTGGTCGCTTTCTCCCAAGGCCGCGTAGTTTGTTGGCAGATGGTGAGTACCAGTACTCCGTACAGCCGGTAGAAAATAAAATTGCCAAGAGCAAAAGAAGAATGATTATGAACCTAGAAAAGCAGGGAAAATTACTCCTCGGCCCTCTTGTCCCTTTATTAATAACATGCCCCATCACACGGGGCCCGGCCATATCCCGCCCAAGCTAAATAAACGGTGTGTCCAGTGAGTGTCGTCATAGCCAGCTTCGCTATAGCTGCCGAATGGACAGAGTAACCTATTAAAACATTGTCAGACGGCACCTACGCGCCCATGCCCTGGTACGAGTCAATACAACTACAGGTACCTACCTATTTGCCTGGTAGATGGCCGTGTTCCTTGCTTGCCCAACACTCTGCTTCCCATTAGCAACTCCCTGCAAACCCGTGGCCAATCTGATCTTCTGTACCCGGCCGTTGGCGAAACATCAAAACCGCAACTATTCATCAATCATCATACACACACACGCAATCCCCAGACGTTCAAATTGCCAAACGTCTCCATACCGCCCCGTCAACCATTCTCCTCTCTTCCAACTCTATCCGTTTCCGCATTCTTGTTAAACTCCGTTCCATCCCCGCCCACTCCGGCCAGGCACATGCACGCCACCCCGTCTCTGGTTGGGCCGCTCCCCCTCTACTGCCTCAGCTCGTCCTTTCATCCATCTGCCATCCATTCATCTGTTACCTGATCCATTTACTTTCCCTCATCACATTTGCGTCTGTTGCCTCTTCCGGCTTGCCGGCTTGGCGCATTCTTCTTTGTTAACATACATGACAATTTTATACATGCTATCCCATCATTTGCTATGCATCTTGTAAAAGAATGCCTCTTGTATAAATCCGCCAAAGTGCTAATATAAAAGACAAAAATTACCGTCATATTTCATTCGCTTGCTATCCTTCATGCTCTTCTTTGTCGCTGTTTTCCCCTTGACCGAGTTCACCGAAGTCGTGATATCGACATTCGTCCCCCGCCTTTAACGGCTGCTGGCAGGCACAACGACAATCGGTCACGATCTGCACAACATGTTAGTTTGCTGATTCACACATCCTTCCTCTCTTCTCCCCACTCACCCAGTTCCTTCTCAAACACAATTGAAACATCGTCGTGCTCTCCCGGCAGGTCCGGAAGATCCAAGCAAACAAATGCCATGTCGTCTTCAATTTCCCCATCTTTGTCCTCGGGCAACCGCGGCAGCGGAAATTTCGCATCCACAAACTTGATCCCTGCCTTGCCGCTCCGCTGAAACGACTCGTACACATCCGTACCCTTGAGAACAAAGTTCATGCAATGCCCATGTGGCCAATTTTCGAAAAACGCCAACAGCTGCACCTGCTTGTCTTCTTGCCGCACCACCTGGATTCGAGTCACGCCAGCCTCCCACTTCTTATGGATAGGCACAACCATTCTGCGCCGCGCAATCGCAAACGTCGTCGCCATCGCGTCAAAAATTACCTCGTACCCAGTTACCGCGAATTGAAACTCATGTAGATCCCGCAGGTTGTTGAACTCGAGTGTCCGTATTGTCTGCTTCTGTCGTATCGTCTGCAGCCCCCGGCTCATCTCCGCCGCCAGATCTTTTGGGACTTGCGCCTCCGAAATTGACGCCGTCATATCCTGTTGTGGCTGCCGAAGCATCCGTAACACCAAATTATTCGACACATCTAGCCGCAGCCGCATCTCGCCAGAGCCCACGTTGATTCGGTCAGTCACCATCCCGTTTTGGTATTCCAGCACCACCTTGAGCTTGTCTGATAGCACAGACGCTGGCTGCTCGCCGTTTGGCCCAAACTCGTCATTGATGACCTGCGCCGCCTTCCAAGGCATACGCTCAAACGGCAGAATGCCCGTCATGTCGCCCATCTTCTCCGATACCTTCAGGCTGCGTAGTGGTACATTGGCAAGAACTCGTTCGTCCACTTCCAACGCTGTTCCCGTAATGAGAGAGTGAAATCGCACTCGTTCCTTCTCATCGCTAAACGTGAGCACCATGCGTCCCTTTTGTCGACTTCCTTCGAATTTGAGCGACAACGCCGGCGCGTCCCCATCGCGAAAGAAGCCAAACTGCACCGGGAGCAGGGTAGGGTAGTTGTGCTGCACTCCGCTCAATGTTTTCGTTCGCGGGCCCGTCACGGCCGCGATGCGGAACCCCGCGTGCCAAATTCTCGGGCCGACGGGGCCGTTTTCTTTATGCATTCGTTCAAACAGCGCCACTTCGCATTGTGTCATGGGTTCCTTGGGGAATACACGCGACTGCGGATCAGAGTCAATGTACTGGAACGAGGGCAGCGTATTTTTCAAGACAACAGTTTCGTCCGGTCGAGGTTTCAACGTCGACCGAACCCGGGCTCCAAAGTCATACATGTTCCACAGCATACGATAGTCTGTCTGCGACAGCTGCACTGCAAGCACAAAACCACGCGGCAGACGCAGGTCCAGAGTACAGGTGTCGTTGCGCCAGCGCACATCTTCCCACACTGGGCCTGCCCCCTTCTTGTCCTGTACAGCCAGTTCAATCACGCCGTTCTGGCTAGCAACAATGAATATGAGACCCGTCTCGGTTTGCGGTCGCATAATAGACAGAAAACAAGAAAAGTAGAATCGTTGTGTCTCTCTCCCTTGCTCCATCAGAAAACAATCGGCAGCGACTCGGCCGTAGCTGAACATGTCTGCCATATCGCTGAGTGGCAGCGCATTCAGGATCTGCAAATTTGCTGTTGGCTTTTGGATAGCAGAAATGCCTGAGCCCCAGTCACCGGATAGCAGCGCAACCATGTCTTGGCTCATAGCTGGGTATTCCAACCAGATAGCTTTGTCGATCGTTGCCGGCAGGAACGGCTCCTCAGGGGGCAGTAGGCTGTTTCTCTTCATAGACATGGCCAATTTTTTCAACGATGACATGAGTTGCTCCGTAGCAGCCAAAATTTCGGGATCGGGAGGAAGGCGGCGACTTTGCGAAACCTCGGGGATGGCGTGCTGGCACAGCCAATAAGATTTGGCCAAGTTGGCATAGGCCTGTTGTTTGTCCAGTTCATTTTGCATCTGCGCTTTTGGCGTGAGTGCCGTATTGGGTTGGTGTTCTCTGATGGCTTGCTCGAGCCCCAAGCGACCTTTCAGGAACCACCAGAGCCCAGCGCGACCCAGGTTTTTCAACTGGCTGCTTTGCAGAGGCACAATGGTTTCTGCATGAAGGCGAAAAAGCTCGTGGAGGTGGGACGTTCGGTGTACAAAGATGTCTAGGGCCTCTGCACTTTCGCCGCCCATCGTGTCGTTGAGTCTGACGGAGGCCATTCTCGCCGCCAAAGGCCTGTGGTCCTCGTTTGGCGGGGGAAGGCCCGACTGCGCCCCGGTGGGATGGGGGGAGGGCAACGACGGTGGATATGTACTGGATGCCAGCGATGTAAGCGATGTCGCCGGGCTGTATTCAAACGATTTTTTCGGTGCGGAACTTTGGGGAGACTCGGCAATCGTCGCGGGCGGCGCAACAGCCGGGGCAGCTTTATCCTCCCAATTGGCATCGTAGGCGACACTCGAGTTGCGCGCAGCTTTCGCGAAGGCTTGTCCCTCAGCTTGGCGCATCTGGGCTTGCTGAGTTTCGATAAACGATTTACGGTTGTCGTCACGGGCCGGGCTTGCTAGGAACCCACTCGAGGCGGGCTTGTCAGGAACGTCGAGCTTGCGCTGTGTGCCTGGTGGGGGTGGTGATTCTCGCCACTTGGCAGGGTGATCGAGATCATCATTATTCTGGGGAGGCTCTTCTGGAGAGCAAATAGAGGAGTAGCCGGTCTGAGTTCTAGCAAGGCGCTTCGGTCTGAAGATATCACCCGTGGGCGGAACTGGCACCCGTTTAGGAGGTGTAGCAGCAGGAGCGGGTGGAGGGGGGGGCTGAGGGGAGCGTGCGAGTTTGGCTCGGGATATTGCGATTGTTGGATTCTCGCATTCATCTCCGCCTTCGCCTATGACCTCTGGCCGCGCGTTAGAAAAGTGTATCACAAGGCCCTTTTTGTTTGGGCGCGGGTTTCGAGGCGCGTTGACGGTGGAGAGATCGAGGCGGCCGGCGGCAACGGGACGGTTCAGCTGAGCTTGCTGGTTAACAGCAAGGGCCTGAGGGTATCGTGATATCGTGGTGTCGAGCTTTGGTAAAGTGGTCGGCGGGGGTGGCGGGGGGGGATGCGTCACCTGCAAGCTGTCGGAGCTGCTGTGAAGAAAGGCGTCGACACTGGTGGCGTTGGTGGCATCGGAGGACTTGCGCTCTTTGCTGCCAAAGAGCTTGCCCATGAGCCGGCCTCTTTTGGAGGTTGCATCATTTTCCATAGCTCGTGATGGAACTCTGGCGCAGATTCATGGGTTCTGGCCGTTGAAGAGGAGGAGGTGGAGCGTCGTGTGCGTCGCCAGTTGCTGCGGCCAAGCAAAGGCAGATGGCGATGGGAGGGGATGGCCGCAGGAAGGGGAAGCGACCGGCTGGTCTGGTGGACGTAGATGGAAAGCCCAGTCGTACGAGTGTATGGCGATCAATCGTGTTGGCGGAATGTAGTCGTCGTCAGGTAAATACAGTGCGGCTGCGGTGCGGACAGACTGTGGTGTCGTGCAACAGTGATGGGGAAAGAAAGGTACTTGGGCGGCCCGCTGTGGCGTGGTGCGCTGAAAGGTCACTCGCTGTGATTAGGCTTCGAGCTCGGAAGCTACACGGCACGCCAACCAGCAGGTGCGATGCACCGGCAGAGGGGCACGAGGTCCCTGAAATACCCCCAGAAAGTGCTCAGAGAGGTCCTCTGCACGGCTGGGCAAGGCTTTGTCAATTATCCCAATAGCTTTGTGGGTGCGTTGCCCGTGGGCGTGTCCAAGCAGGCTGTGAAGTGAGGACGCAAGAACAAGGTAAATTGTTTGGGGGAAGGAAACAGTCAACGAAAGAGAGGAGGAGGAAATGATGGAGAATGGAGGATGGAGAATGCGCAAGGCAAGGCAAGCCCAGCGCGGAGCCAGCCTGGCTGGTCTGATCAACAGGAAGGGAGCCCGCCCGCCCGCGGCAACGGCTAGAGGCCGGCCGTGGCATGCCCAGCTTCCACTATTATTGACTACCAGGTATTTAGTATTGCGATTGTATGTGCAGATTAGAGAAGCTGTTTGAGCATGTATGTACCAGTATACCACGATAGCCCGCGACAGGGGTCACAAGGCTTAACAGGGCCGACAATGAAGAGGAGAGAGCAGTAGCCTATAGGCTGTAGCCTGTAGCCTGTAGGCTGTAGCCTGTAGGTACTGGTAGAAACGAGACCTGTCCCACCAAATACGGAGCACCAAGCCTCTTTGTTTGTGGCTCAAGCCTGGCGATTCAAACAGGACGCAAGCGTATTGGTTGCCGTGACGTCGTCGCGTCGAGCAAGCCGAGATTTAATGGATAGCGAAAAGTAGTTTCAGCCTTTCTTTCGCCTTTTTTTTCTCTTTTTTTTTTGACACGTGTTCCTTGTCTTGTCTTGGTGGGCGAAGCAGAAGCTTGATGATGGACAACGCAGATACAAATATAGGGTCCTCGAAAAATATGGCGACATTAGGGACCCTTGGCAATCCTAGCTCGTGTCATCTTCTAGAAAAGTAGTTAACTATATTACGAGTCAAGAAAATACACAATGTAAGAATATGGTGTTGAGCTCAGAGATGGCACTGCGACGCCCCTGGAATACCTTGGCTCTTAATTCTCTCCTTTGCCTTTTGCCGTTGAGGCATACCTCGGTACCTACCCATCACTGCCTGGCCAGAAGCATTTGGGCGCCTTTTTAGGGGCCCTACCTATACTGGTATAAGCTGATAAGCTGATACCTCAGTAAGCTGTGACCCCCTCCCCGCTGAGGCTCGCCGTGGAGCGCCCCTGTCCAACAATACCTGACCTTCCTACAGATCGCCAATGCAATAATACCAACCAAGTTCGTCTGGTATTTGACAGGAGTCCTTTAATATTACTTGTTTATTGTGTTGCCCAGCTGACATACCATGGTCGTTGGCGCCAGCCCAGCAACCGCTCCCATCTCCGATACTTGGCATGACCTCTCTTTCAGCCACCAACACAATTTTTCAGCATCGGCCTCTTCCTCGACTTCCATGGCCTCGTCCATTCAGCGGGTTCGATGGCCTGTTTAGCCTCCCCAGCTGCTATTTCGGGCACTGCCCCGCGTTTTGACTTCGCTTTTTACAGGAACCCCTCTCTAGTTGTATCCTCTTTGTTGCCGGGCGCCAACAATACGAATATGCCTGCGGTCTGTGGCGTTAGGTAGCAGGTCAGTAAAGGCGCTTACAGCGCATGAACCCTCTATTTATAGCCTTGTGTGATTTTCTTGGCCACTTGTTCCAACGACTCATTCGTAGGTGGTAGTTAGCTTTGAAGCGGTCGTTTCACATGCCTGCACAGGCTCGCCCACGGGCCACAGCCCAGACAACGGCCCTGGCTCCTCGGTATACCTCTTTTGGCAACCTGTGTCTTGCAGATTTCCCTGCAGCGCAGTTTGACAGTTGGTTCTGGATCGATCGCACATTTCTAGGGCTAGGATATTGGACGAAATGGTAATGTGCTTGTGTGCGTTAACCCTGCTTTGGGCGAGGTATAAGACCCCGTCATACCTACTGCACAGTGTTTGCTTTCACATGCATGTCATCTCCCTGACTGCATGACTGCTTGCTATACTTGGTAGGCCATGAGGTGCGTGCGCCAAAAGACAGGAATGAGCACTGTTGCAGCCACCAGCTGCAGCCACCAAATGCAGCGCTCTCATTGGCTCGCTACGTCGAATGACCCACAACTATATAATAGACCTATAACTCTTAATAGGGCAAATGTGGCCCTAAGCAAGCAAGAACATTAACACTAAGAACCCTACGTATCGTACTATATAACCCCTTATAATACTAACACTAATTAGTAGTTATAAAACTATAGATAGTTAGGAATTATTAAGAAAAGATAAGCTTTTATTTAAATATAAAATATTATACTACTAAATAAGCTAATTTAATAGGTCTAGCTATAAATATATTACTCCCCTATAGAGTTTTCTTAAATATAACCTCTTCTTAAAAAAGATCTAGTAACTATTAAGTTACTAATTCTTAAAGGATTTAATTATTATATTAGGTCTAAAATAGTCCCCATAGTACGCTATATAATAGGCACTACTAATAAAAGAGCACGCCTCCCCTAAAAATAATAAAAATAACTTTTTTACCTTTTTTATATTTTATTTTTAATATTAACCTTATAATTAAGACCTTATTTAGGTATTCTTTTAATTATTAACTATATATTACTTCCTATAATAACTTTTCTATATTTAAGCTAAATATAACTATATCTTTCTTCTTTATAATTTTTATATTTCTAATAATTTAATACTCCTAATTAAACCTACTTTAATTATTTTATATATATATACTAACCCTTAGAAAGATAATAACCTTTTATTATATTATAAACTATAAAAGCTCTTATATATAGTACCTTATTACTATAGGTTTTCTAGTAGTTCTCTTTATTTATTATAATAGAGGTTATAGTAGGGAGATACCTTATTAAAGGTTAAGATACCCCTAATTAGAGACTAAAAGCACTAGTAAGCTACTATAATAAGATCTTAAGAAATTTAATAAGGAAACTAAAAAAGCTTAATAAATAAAAAGTCTAAAAATAGTTTAACTTAAAAGCTTATTAGCTAAGAGGCTAAGTAATTATAAGTAAGCTTTATTTATTAAACTAGGATATAAATAAAAAAAATAATAAGTTAATAATCTATAAATATCTAATATCTAAATTATTTAATAGTACTAGAGTACTAGGTTAATAACTTATAAAAGTATTTAACTAAGAAATAAAATACTAATTAAGAGTTTAAAACTAAGGAAGAAAATAAAATAATATAGACTAGAAAGATAATATTAAGTAAGGGGCTATAAGGCTAGTAGCTATAAAAGACCTTATTACTAATAGTAAATATAATTATATTTTAAGACTACCTTAGTTATTCTAAGATAGAGTAATCCCCTAATCTAGTTAAGAGGACTTAATAGATATATATCTTATACCTAAGTTATTAGTAGGCCTATATTATCTTATAATATTAGGACACTAGGCTAATAACTTATAAATATACCCTAGTTTAAGAATTAAAAGATAAATTAAAGGTAGAAATTAAAATAAGATTAAGATATTACCTAATAGAATATATAAGAAGCTATTAATTATAATACTAATAGCTATAAAAGGAAGATAGAAGTTTTTCTTATCTTTAAAAGATAAAAAACTCCTAGCCTCTAACTTATAGTATAAAGTAAGCTAAATATAAGCTATTAAGTTATTTAAAGAGATATTATCTTTATCTTTACTTTAGTTTATATTAGATCTTCTAATTATTTTTTAACCCTTTTATAATAACTATATTTATATTATCTAATAATACTAGAGCACTAAACCTATATAAAAGCTTAGCCTTTATTACTATATAAGATATCTTTAACTTACTAGATAACTTAATTAATAATATAAAGGGGATTAATATAAAGGAAGGAGTAAGAGAAGGAGTAAAGAAGGGTAAGAAGAAGTAAGCTTTAAAAAGTAAGAAGGTAGGTAGTACTAGCCCTAGTAGAGGATAGGCTAGTAAAGGATTAAGAAAGGACTTTACTAAGTATAATACTAACTTCTTAAACTCTATTAATAATAAAGATCTTCTTATAACCTTAATCTAGGTAAATCTTTAACTATAGACTACCTTTAAGGAAAAGTTTAATAAAAATAATTTTACTAATTTCCTAAGGAAGTTTAATAGCTAGCTTAATATCTAAGGTATCTTAATTACCTTTAGGAGTAAGGAATTACTTAAGATAATAAAGATTTATATATTAGAGGAAGTTAAGTGTCTTATCTTTAGTTATAACTAAGTAAATATAAAAATAAAGCTAATTAAATACTTCTTTAAGTATAATACTAAAAAAAGGTTTAGCCCTTAGATTAAGTTAACTAGGTATAATAGAATACCTTTAATAAATAACTATTAAGTAATTAGTAAATAGCTTATTAAATATAAGTATCTTTATAGTCTAGTTAGTAAAGACCTCTTTATAATAATTAAGTAGTTTAAATACTTATAATTAGCTATACTATTAAGAGTTTATCTTAGTATAAGTAAGTACTATAATATTAGTATAATAAGTTTTAATAACTTACTTTATAAAGAGGTATACTAAAGGATTTTTTAGTTTATTAGAGATTATATCTAGTTCTAGTAAGATAAGAGGTATAAGAAGACTATTAATTAAAAACTCTAGGTAATAGAAAAGGGTAAAGTAATAAAGAAGGTAAAGGATATAAGGTTAATATCTTAATAAAATACTCCTAAGCCTACTAGTAACTTAAGTATAATAAAGGCTATTAATAGGTTAGAAAAGCTAGTAATTTATATTATAAATAAAGATAAGAAGAAAGATAAGTTAGTTAGGAGGGATTATAGGGAGCTCCTTAAGGCTATTAGGTAGAACCTAATAAAAGTTAATATTATTATTAAGGATAAAGATTAGATTACTAAGTTAAGTAATAATAAAGAAAAGAAATAAGAACTTTATATTAATATTATAAGATCTAATATAAAGAAGAAGTATTAGTATTACTTTTACCCTAGGTATTATCTAAATAAATATAAATTTATAAATATAAATACTACTATTTAGTTCTATACTTATAATATAAGTACTTATACTTTATCTCTTAGAGGTCCTAAAGAATACCTTATTCTACCTTATTTATTAGTCTAGCTTTAGGGTAAGATAGTAATTTAAAAGCTTATAGTTCTTTAGGCTTTAAAAGTCCTTATATTAAAGTTTAAAAGATAAGTTATATTACTAAGAGGAGCCTTAAACCCCTAGATAAATACTACTCCTAATAAATAAGAGGATATTAATTATACCTAGAATAAGCTATTACCTAAGTAGAAAATACTATAGTTAGTAAAAGTATAATAAAGACCTAAAGCTAATATTATTTTCTTAGATAATAATATAAAACCCTTAGTCACTACTTCTATTAATATAGTAGGGTATTTAAGGAAGTAATTATATATATTTAATAATATAATAGAAGATAAAGACTTTAATAATAGCTATAGAGGTATGCTTACTAAAGACTTTTAGTAAGAAGATATTCCTAGTAAGAGGAAAAAGGGAGTAAAGAGTAATCTAAAGTATTAACTAGTTAATAAGATTCTAAGAAAAAAAATAAGTATAATAGCTACTAAAGTTATATAGTATAATCTCTTAATTAGATAATTACTCTTATAGAGAATTCTAAATATAATAAAGTAAATTAAGAAGATAGAAGTAGTCCTTATAGTACTAGTTAATATAAAGTAATCCTAAGTACTAATAGCTATTATATATTTTCTAGAGGAGTAAGAGGCCTCTAAATAAGCCTTTAAAAATACTCTAGTAATAATAAATATTAATATAATTATAATTAAGAATAATAAAAGTTCTATAAATAAAGAAAAGTGTTTTATATTAGTAAAGGCTAAAGAGTATTTAGTTATTAAAGAAAGAGAGGATAAGGAGATTATAATAGAGATAATCCTACTCCTAGACTTTAGTAATACTTTTAACTATATTCTATAGTTAATAATCTATAACTTAAGTATAAACTATATCTTTAAAAAGAGGTATATAATAGCTTTATAGTAGTCTTTACTATTTATTTATATTAAGATTAATAATCTTAGTTAAAAGCTAATTAAGGCTTTAATTAACTCTAGCGCTAAAGGGAATATTATAAGCTAGGAAATAGTAGCTAAGTATAATATTACTATTAAACTAAGCTAAGTAGTATTAATATCTTACTTAAATAGTAAGGTAGTTATAATTAGATTA
>JAEIJG010000659.1:0-21814 GCA_037289395.1 Beauveria scarabaeidicola
TTGGTTTTTTTTTCTTTCGCTTCCATCGGCGCGTGTTATCTGGTATCCTTAGCATCCATCTTACACGAAAAGCACATGCATATTACGATGGGGTGGTAGCGCCGCAATTTGACGCTTGTGGTTCCTTTGAAATTTCTACATAACCTCAATTTTCTTTGTTGAATACACAGAAGATCATTTTACTCACTCCTCGAGCCTTTCGGCAGCTACACACCAGTTCCGATGTGGCGTCTGCAGCTAGCACCATCGCACCGAGCGGTTGCAACCATGTGAACGAGTCACGTACATCCTAACTAACTAGTGGTGTCGGTGGGCAAGGTTGACACATAATTACATGGCAACCTATTTCTTTGGATACGGGGATGGAATAGACGTCACGCAACTCAAAACCCGACCGAAATGACGTTTTAATACTTTGATTAGCCCTAGAGCTACGGTGCTTTCGCTGCGGCATTCGGCTAACCTTTTTGCAAGGTAGCCTTCGATCTGGCCATGCATTGGCAGACTGCGACCGTGACCTGCCTTCTCGGGGCGACATAGGCCATGAGACCGGACGACCAGCTGACTGTTCGGGAAGATGCGACGACGAGCCTTAAGGGGCGTCTGGGATCCTTAAATTGTCGGTGTTTTCGGCCTATCTCTTGCGTCTACGGGCTTGGTCTATTTCGGAAATTTTCACTATTTTGTACTCACGATCGTCATTTACACTACTGACACGGGCCCTATAGCCAGCCGGGAGAGCTTCGAAACTGTCATTACGAGAGTCAAGCATGCCGAAAATAAAAAAAATTGCCAACATCGCCTCGGCACAGGCAATTTCTGCTAACCCACGTAATATCATGACGCCGCAACGCTTGGCTCGTGAACCCAGTCCAGCGGAACGGCGTTTCTCGGCTCAAGAGTGCGAGTCCAGCGAAAAAGACAGCTGCGAGAAGCCAGCTGCTACTGAATTTGAGAAGCTAGAGGATTCTGAGCCGCTGCGTGCGCAAGAAATCGGACACGCGCAGTTTGTCCTCGACCCAGCCGGCGACCTCACCTACGACATTACTACAGTCGACGTCGTCACAGTTCCGTGCCCTGGCGGCGATCGATTCCGCACATGGAACCGTGAAGGACTCCTCGGCCGCTACTTTGGCGCGCCGTCGATGCGCGACGCCGAGGGTACCAGCAGCAGCGAGCACCCATCAACGTCCTGGGTTCGCCAGGGACTACGCCGCGAGGCCAACAAGGCGCGTATCCTGCTCTACGCCCACCCGCGGGCCTTCGAGGGCACGACGCTGCACTGCCTCGCCGAGGAGTTCTTGCAGGCGCTTCACAAGTTGCGTGTGCGTGACGGCCTGCCGCGACGGCCGCTGCTTATCCTAGGTCACAGCCTCGGCGGCCTCGTGGCGAAGATGGCGCTGGTGCGCGCGAGTCGCGACGACAGGTACCGGGATGTGCTCGACGAGTGCTACGGCGTCGCATTTTTTGGCACACCACATCAGGGATCGAGCTACTTTGCGATGCACTCCCTTGCAGCGAGCATACAACGCCTCCTGCAGCTGTCCGCGCCGCTGCCGGAGACGCTGACGGCGGATCTGCGCGTAGGGAACAACCTACTGTCGCGCCTTGATGAGGACTTCAAGGAGATTGCGAGTGATATGCGTATATGGACGTTTTATGAGACGATTGATTCGCGTCTGTCTGGGCGCGGTGCCGGGGCTGGTGTATCGCGAACGGAGACGAGGACGAGTGACAATGCTGTTGGAGATAGTGTCTACTTCACAGCACCCCTGACGTCTATCAAATCAGCCATTCTAGGCATGAGACAAGAGAGGATATATCCATTGCAGAGCGATCACGCCAACGTGGCGTCATTTGGCCGACACAATGTTTCGACCATGAGACTCTTCCTTCGGCAAATCGCCGAGCAAGTCGACCATGCCGATGCGAACATTGCTATTAGTAGCAGCGACCAAAGCACTGCACACTGGAACATGTCGAACCTCGAGCAAAAGGTCAATGTCGAAATTCATGGCTTCTTTGATGACTTTATTGGTGGCATTGGCATGACGGCGGTGCGCGCGTGGTCCACCCGGCTTCCGTTGCGCGAGTTTTTGAACAAGGGCCCTGAAGAATGCTTGAATGAAAGACTGCATGAGATAGATGGCTCACCAGTCCAGGGACATTTTTTCGAAGCTAGAGGCAGAACGTCACTCGCGCAATTAGACGCCAGCGTGGAACACTCACCTTCGCCGTCGAGGGCCATCATCTCAGTGCCTCCCGCCATGACGATCAAGGATGCTCTGGGGATCGATAGCAAGATTTTTGAGACTATGTCGGCTGTTGTACCAATGTCGCCAGTTCTTCAAGCGTTGAGCGGCCTTCACAGCGCTCCGCTAGCATCGACACCCAAATCCGCACCTGTCGGTCCGATCGCATCACCCCCATTCTGTGCACCGTCACCACCGAACCGCTACGCCGCTTCTGTTGTCCATCACGCTTCTCCATTCATTCGAGCGCAGTTCGAGCAAGATCTCGTCATTGATCGACTCTCGCCGCCTCTGCACGGTCGTACAGCAACCACGCCTGGCATATCCTTGAGCCGGTCGGCGAGCCTCGGCAGCGACGGGGCCTCGCGATTCAAGTATCGCGACTTTCCGCCATTTTCGGTCCGCAGCCGAAGTACAGGTATCGATGACGTGTTCAAAGATGAGGAAGATGATGTAGAGCCGCTGCCTGCGCTGCCGGAGAATATCCTTGGCATACGTTCGGTCTTTGGTGGTGGACCTGGCAATGCAGGTGTCGGTGTGGGTGAACTTCTGAAGCCAGAGGCGCATGCAAAGAAGTTTACGTGGATTCATCTGCCATATAACAACCCTGCCTGGGTCAAGGTATGGAGAAGAACAACAGGAGTGGTCGGGTAGACAATTAACATCGCATATAGAGCATCTTACAAACCCTACAAACGTGTTCTGGAAAGAATCTTTCGCACTTGTATGGACCGGATTTCTGGGCGACTAAGCATACCAAAGGACGGCATTCCCAGCATTACGCATACTTTGCAAAACCTGGCTGCTATTTCACAACACCAAGAGCTTGTAAGTCGGTTCACTTTGAGCCTGCGTTGAAAATGCTCTAATCATCAACTAGTGTCACCATTAAGCACGTCTGCCGCCAGTCCTACCACGTCGCCATTTGCAGGCAACGAAGGCATGCACACTTGTCTGTTCTTGCCGTACCTCCACTTCGATACCTACAAGCGCCTACTCAGACGGCGCAACTTGATTACACAACGCCTGGCTCAGGGTCGCGCGCGCCCAGTTCCCAATAATGTCGCCAAGATGGATTCGCTCGAGCTGCAAGTCATCTGGGATTACTTGGGGAATGATCCACCAATCAACTGTCGCCGCACGCTGGATCAGTTTGGGTATCCGTCGTTGCGCGATACTCGATCGCGAGACGACGATCAGATGCTGTACAAGTTGACCAAGGAGCGATTTGGCCTGAATGGATTCCAACAACAGCTTGAATCTCAAGGATCGAGCACTCGGGTTGGATCTAACCGCAGCGGTAACGAGAGCGGAAATACCGGATGGAAGGAGAGATTGACGCGTCTTAGAGGGCAGAGCCAGGACCAAGTCGGTGAGGAAGATGTCCTGAATGGCAATGTTCTGATGGTCGACCAGCTGTGGTTGTGGGTTATCGACACACGTGAGTGGTCTTTAATGTTTAAAGATGTTTCGGGTCGCTGACTGTTGCAGAAACTGTGGTCACCTTGTTCCCCAAACGAGAGGGAGACCCTATCGAAGGGCCGCTATTCCAACAAGCAGATCTACGGGATAGCATCTTCAACGAGATCAACGTAGACGTGACTCGGCAGTGCGAGAGCGCCCTTGACCTAGCCGCATTATCTGTGCTACATGCTGTGACGGTTCTTCTAGAACGCTCGTCCCATCCAGACCTCGAAGTGTTTCGCATTTTCGAGGAAGCAATCAGCGTCCTGGTAAAGAGGTCCCTCCCTTCGGCATCTCTACAAATAGTTGACTAATAGCCAAGTAGACGGAAAAGCTCACGTTGTCCCTCAAAGAGTTCCGCACAGAGGGCGTGCGCGACAAAACCTTTGACTTTGAGCCAGTGGGGAATCGAATGCGGTTCATCCGGGCCCGTCACAAGGAGGAGGGTCGACGCGCCGAACGAGAGAACCGCGACAACACCTCTGCGCTTCTTGAGCTGCGCGATATTGGAGACGAGCTCGTTACATTGCTTCACCTCTTTGAACGCCAGAGCAAAGTAATCTCTTCTATGCATGCCATCTACGCCAGCGCGGAATTACGCGAGCACACTATCAACGGACGTATTTTCCTAGACGAGGCGTTGAAAAAGGTTGCCGAGTACGTTGAACAAGTGGAAGCAATGATTAGACGAGTCCACGACACAAGAGACGACTATGACAAGCTGCTGCAGATGGTTCAGCGGCAGGCACAGGTCGACGAGGTTCGTTTGAGCAGATTGCATGCAGATGTAGCTGGCGCACAGAGCCGCAGCGTCATGATCTTTACCGTCTTCACCGTCATTTTCCTGCCGCTGACATTCTTCACCGGCTTGTTCGGCATGAACACGCAAGAATGGGGTGGCGACAACAACCTCTCGCTCAAGACGATTGGCGTGATTTCGCTCCCGTCCAGCGTCTTTCTCATTGTCGCTTCGCTGGTGGTGGCTTGGAGCACCACTGTCCGCAGACTCTTTGGCTCCTTTTTGCGAGGCGTGCGGCGCATGCAAGAGTACTTTTACGTATTCCTATGGGACCCGAGTCTGCGGGCGTTGCATGCGCTGGCTGGCTATGTGTCGTGGGGTAAGGATGTGGCTCACGAAGGCGAGGCGGAGGGAAGCCGGTCGAGCGGCGGCGGCAGCAGCGGCGCACTGCGTAGAGAAGCGAGTGATTTTTGGGAGAGGCATCGTTTGGAGCGGGACAGAGCGTATCGAATCCCGCAGGTGAATAAGAGAGGAGTGCGCAAGGGCTGGTCGGTGAGGACGAAGAAGGACAATAAGGCAAAGTAGGCTGGAGATGCTCTGAAAGAATGCCACCAGGTACCTATGGTTATCTAGCGGACAAGAAACAGCGATTGAGCAGGTGCGGGCCGTCCCGAACCGCCGAGCAGTGTTGAGAAGAGACAGAAGATGGGCTGAAAGCTGAAAGCAAGGCAAGCAAGTCCATGGTGACGGCTGGACGGGCTCTGACTGGATCTACTGGTAAAGTAGGCCGCCCAGCCGCGTTATTTATAAGCTGGGCTGCATTGCGCAGGCGTTGCGATAACTACTCCGTACAGTTGGATGAATTTGTCTTGTGTAAATTTAGTGTTTATAAGTTAGCGTTGAAGCCAGAGCAAATAAAGTAACATCAGTGGCATTTCTCAGCTGGCCTCATTCTTTGATGATTTATTGTTTTAATTTCCTTAATTCCTTATTCCTCCCTTTTGTCGTTTTCATAAATTAATCTCGTACGAGCTTTGAGACACCGGGTACCACAACAAGCACAAGTCTCATGACGTACGTTTGGTTCCACTGTAAATCGAAATCGAGCCCACTTTAGCCTTACTCTCCCCAATGACCTCAAATTCCCTCCTCCGTCCATCTCTGCAACATCAACGGCACGCCATAACCAAATCTTTGCTCTTTCTTGGTATACGCTGTCACTGTATCGACCAAAACCGACATTGCTCACCGAGCGAACATCTGACAAATTTAACCCCGCCTCGCCTCTTCTTCTTCTTCTTCTTCCCCGCCGACACTCCATCACCGCCCCCTCTCTCTCCCTCGGACCGCCGTCATGGCCCCTCCCCTCGTGCTCACCGCGCGCACGCGCACCCTCATGATTGTGCCCATCTTCCTCGCCCTCACCACCGTCTTTGCGCTTTTTGCGCACTCAGACGTCAACACGCCGATGCTGTGGTCGCAGTGCCACGCGCACGCGCGCATCCCCGCCCTGAGCCGCGTCCCGCTGCTCGGCACGCCGCTCTGCTACCTCGTCAGCTTCTTCCGGGCCGCGCTCGACGCGACACGCGGCCGCGCCGTCCTGGCCGTCGTCCTGGCGCTCGTCGGCGCGCTGCTGACTGTCTGCGCCGTCGAGTCGGCCCGCGGCTGCAACCGCCCCGCGCGCCTCGTCGCCAACCCGACACCGGCCTGGCTGCTGTTTAACTTGCTCGGCGGCGCCCTTGTCTGGCAGCTGCTGATTGTGCCCGCGCAGATTCAGCGCCTGCGCAACGTGTTCCTCGCGCACAAGGTCGGCACGGCTGATGAGGAGGGCGAGGTGGGCGGCGACCGGCTCGCGGCGCTGCGGCTCGACCGCGACCGCAACGTGGCTGGCTCCGAGGTCGTTGCTATTCCTGTGGCTGTCACGCTGGGCTACTACCTGCCGTCGATACTGATGCTCGTCTTCCGCAGCCCGGCCGCCATTGGCGTCTGGCTGCTCTTCCCGCTCTACGTCTCCCTGCTCCGTCAGGGCATCCGCTGGGGTGTGCAGCGCACCTGGGACTACACCGCCGAGCGCACCGTGCATCTCGAGACGCACCGCCGCAGCCTGCTTGCCGTGTACGCTCTGCCGTTTCTGTCGTCTCTCCTCGCCCACTCCACCATTATCTGGAGCCTGACCCGTCCCGACGACCGCAAGGAGTTGACGCGTTCGTGTGTCGCGTTTATCGTGATTGACTTTGCCTTTATCGGCGCCACCGTCCTCTACTGGGTGCTCGTCGAGACCAACTGGAAAGTTCCCGCGTACATGGTTGGTCTTTCGGCTTTGCTCGGTCCCGGTGCGGGAGTCCTCGGTGGCTGGCTGCTCCGTGAGAATTTCATCCAGACAGAGCTTGACGCCGTCATCGACCTTGCTGTTACCGAGGAGACGGCTGATGAACCATCGGAGCAGACCCCTCTGCTCTGAGCTATACGAGACATGTACTTGGAGTTGGAAACCGAAACAACCACTAATTTGGGCATCATTGGAACTCGGTTGTACTTGGCAGTCTTTTATTACCTTTGGCGTTTGCCATCTGTTGACATATAATATATCCTAGCGCGAAACCCGTTTGCATAATAAGCATCATATTGAGCAATAATTTTGTTGAATGAATAAAAAGTTGTTTTATACAAGCCCGCCGTCTAAATAGTACAGTGTATGTGGTATACGTAGAGGGTATGAATGAGTACAGGCAGCGCTCTTCTGCCGCACGCTTCAGAGAATGCCGTTATTTTTTGGGGATTCTGGCCATGATGCGCTCGCGGATAATCCGGTTCGCCACAGCAGTGCCATGTTGCAGCGTGATGGCGCCGACAATGGCCATGACGGCGCCAGTCAGCACCACCTCCACACCACTTGATTCGAGTGCGCCAACCTGCAAACTATTAGTGACTTTGTTGAAAACGCTTGCACCTTCGCGCGCTTGCACGTACCAAACGAGGTTTCCACCGCACAGTGCTGTCCAGGCCAACGGATCGGGCCAGCGCAGCCAGCTTCTCCTTGCCGACAGTGTCGCGCGCGTCAACAAGGCTCAGGTTATCCACCGGCGCGAGCTTGGGGTGCTCAAACGGCTGTCGGTCAAACTCGTCCTTTTGTTGCGCTCGAGGGTCCGCAGGCTTGCTCACAATGTCCTTGACTGCCTCGACGTCGAGGGCCATGCGACCTATCTCTCGTTAGCCCTCCTCTCTCTCTCCACGAGCCAGTCGCCTTCGCTGCGGCGCGGCTGCCTAGTATTCTCTGTTAGTCGCCACGTACCAACCATTGCCAATCGGTCGTTGAAGCCTCTCCGTCCTTGGTCGAAGCTCTTGTGCGTGACTGCTAGCCACTTGAGCTCGTCGGGGAGCATCTTGCTGCCCCCCTGGCCGAGCAGCCTCTCGTACATTTGGTCCAGCCGCGCAGGGTCATTGTTGACCGCCCACACCTTGTTCTTGGGGTTCTTGGCAAAATCCATCTGCAGCGGCGCCTTCATGCCCGCTGGCGTCTGGCTCCATCGCGGCGCTGGCGTCTTGGACTCCGGGGACTCGGAGATCTTGAACGACTCGGGGGTTTCGGCGGCCGTTGTCGTGGCGTACGAGCGCGCGCAGGGTAGAAACACGCGCGCGCCTTGCCGGCTGCGTAGGAGACTCATGCGGCAAGGTTGCAATGCCATTGTGTATCGTGTGGTGGTCTTGGGCAAAGATCTATAGCTTTCCAATCGATGGAATTGAAGCTTTCGCAACTTTGCTGCGGATAAAATTCTGCACGTGACCCAGCGACAGTGATTGTGGCTGCTGTGGCGCAAGCTGGCAAAGCCGGCATACGTGGGAACTATTCAAGAAATCTTTTTTAAAGTAGGGAAAAACCTGTATTGATACGGATAGTATCGATGAAAGATATTTTCCGTCGGACTCGATGGCTCAGAGCCTCTGTCCGGTGATGTATTGCACGCTGTATTGTGCCACCTGTAAGTGGTGCGCCACACTACTCTGACGTCGCGTCCTGGCTGAATGGCTTAATTGAAACGCGTTTCCCACACTGTCTCGCGGCTGGGCTTGACCTCAACCCGTACCTCAACCCTTGATAATTCTTCCAATTAAGAAGCAAGGCGACAATGTCGACCAATGAATCGACGGATAATGGCCTGCGCGCCAGATTGGAATCCATATTGCCAAAAGGCCGCTCATTCGGCATCTTTCACCTCTCCACGCCGCCTACCAAGAGCGCTGCCCTGTACTCTGCGCCGCCCAACCAGCGACCCGACCGGACCTTTTGCGAGAGCCACTTCCTGGCCGTCTCGATCAAGATTCCTGACGATGTGGGAGCCGTCGCTGTGGATGAACAGGAGAAGAATGTCCTCGTTTTCGGCGTCGAGGTTCTTATGTACTCGACGATGCATACCACGACATTGTTCGTCTCCAAGGCCGATTCGACAGGATACCTGAACCTGCTTCAGCTGCCCAAGGGTTCACCGAGCCCTATACGCGAGGTTTGCGGCGCATTCATCTCACATTTGGTCGAAAATCGACGGCGCACGGGCAAGCAATTCATTGTCAGCCTGTTTGCGCGGGCGCAATCGCAGTACCTTTTCCCTGGGAGCGCCCACAACAGCGGAAAGCATGTACTGGACGACCGCGGCCTAGTTAAGTGGTGGTGCCGCGTCCTCAGTCCGCTGCTGGAGACGCCGCCCAGGGGCAGCCTCCCCCCTTGGGCCAGCGTGAGGGGGTATCTCGTGGTGCCGGGTCTGGAAGAATACGAGACGAGAGCGTTTCTGCCGCGCGCGCTGCTGCCCTCGTGGTCTCTCACACACCCGCTAGAGAGGATATCACACTATACGAGGGAGCTTGACTGGGTGCCGCCACGGTGCTTGATCCCACGCTACCCCGACGATCCAAAGTCGAGATTCCGAGACGAGCTGGACGAAGAGGCCGCGCAGTCTGGCGGCATGCGCAAGGCGGGCGCGTGGCAGAGCGTCAAGACGCTGGACGTGTTCTGGGAGATGATGGCATTTCGGCAGGAGTGCTCCAGTGGCCGCATGACGGGCTTCATCTGGGTCGTGTTTGACGACATGCCGCAAGACGATGGCTTGGCGCCCGCCGCCGCCGTGTCCACGCCGCCGGACACCACGTCGGGCGAGGTCCCTGGCACGTCACAAAAGAACGCCGCCGCCGAGAAACGCGCCATGGACCGAAAGAGGAAGAAGAGAAAGCTGCGCGGCGTCATCATCACGCGCCCGCCGCGCGTCAAGACGGAGCAAAGGAACCGGCTGCTGGAGCGGTGCCCGACGGCGACGCCGCACTACGTGTGGCCGGCGGGCGGCCGCGGTCAGCGCATCGTGAGCGAGTCTGCGTATAAGCGCATCGTGGAGCTGCTCCTGCACCTCGACTTTGCGACGCTGGACAAGGCGGCGGGCAGCACGCGGCGGTGGGTCAGCGAGGTGGGCATGGGCAGTGTCTGGGGCTACGACGTGACGGGCACAATGGAGATTTCTGCTGCGGCCGCGGCGGCGGCAGCAGCAGGGAATGGAGATGCGGCCGCGGCGGTAACGGCTGTGAATAATCTGTCGGGGCTGGTCAAGCGCAAGAGGAGCACGGCGGACCCGGGGGAGAGGGCGGCGGACGGCGGCGCGCCGAATGTGCTCGGCGCAGGGCTGGTGAAGAAGAAGCCAAAGTCCAACGAGGTTGAGCAGGGGAGTGCCAATGTCCTTTCAACAGGCTTGGTGCGCAAAAAGGAAAAGGTCTAAGTATATGTGAGATCTTTTGTTTTGTTTTTATGGGATAGGCGTTGGCTGTTTTTTGATCGTATAGCAGAGCATGACAGGTATAGTCGGACAATTGTAGACTTTTGCTTCGTATTTTCTTCTCTGACATTCCATATTCGCAATGATATGGGGAGATGCGCGCATCATCTATTGATCTGCGAACCCATGTGCTTGCGTCTCAAAAATACGCGATTCTGGGGATGTGGCAATGCCCTAAATGAGTAGTAGCAATGGTAGCCCAGCACGCGACACCCACAATAAGACGACATTCTTGTATGACGAAGCAGCGCACGTGCTCAATTCCCTTTTTTTCTTCTTCCCCCTGGTCCCTTGTTTCTTCCTGGCGCTGCCAAGTGTGAACAGTGGACACCAACTAGTCATTCGGTTCGCCGCAACCGTACGGAGCGTAGCCTTCATCCCATTTATTTACCAGGGCTACCCAAGCCCACTGCGCATTTCGGCCATCATGCTGAATCGGGCCGCCTGAAGCCTCCTTTGGCCAAGGCTGCATGATTTTTTGTGTGGTTGTTCTTCTCTCGTATTTTTTTTTTTTTGGAGGGCGTGATCCGCAACCGCCCAGAGTCTTGGCATGCCAGCCAGCTTATAGTGGACAAACGCGGCCGCTGCCTTCGGGGGGCGCCGATGGTGGCTGTCTTTGAAAACGCACAAACGTCGGCACCTTTTTTTTTTCTTTTTTTCTTCTTTTTTTTTTCTGCTTCATCTTGAGAAACTGCAGATGCGGTTTTTTAGATTCGAGTCTTTGGAAACCTGGGGTGACAGTCCAAGGCCGCAGAAATGGGAGACTAGTTACCTACTAGTTGCCTACGGAGTACGGATACAGGGAGGGGAATAGAAGCAAAGGGCAACACAAGAAATGGTTACCAACCAATTTAGCACGTTGGACGACTAACTACTCCGTACTCCGTACTTATTACTGTAGTTTACTAGTTAGTTAGCTCAATCTGGCAACCTTAATCATGTGTCAGTCGCGTGACCTCGCGTCCCACTGACCCTGAAAGTAATCCCTGTCCTCAGACTCCGCCGAAGCGCCGTTTGGTCATGCCGTGTGGGAACTATTATAATATTATAATTACGCAGTGCGCATCAAGTCTTAGAGGATAACTAGTTATTAGGGGTCAAAATGGTCGAGGGCAAGCGGGCCGCCTAGCATGCGCGAAACAAACGACGACAATGTCACAACATAAACGACTTATACAAGACAAAAGCCATGGCCAAGTAAATAGACGGCCTGCCCAGTCCAAGACAATTCGGCAGCGGCGGCGGGAACTAGTAGATGGGGGCTGTAATAAGCCACAGGGCTGTCCAATGTTTTTCCTCACCTTGCCCTTTTTTTCCCCAAGATGCATGGACTACTTTTCACCACCACCAAGCTAGCCCAACACCAAGCCTCTTTTTGCTGGAAATGTTCATAGACAGAGGTGACACGTGCAAATATAGACACTTGCTTACAGGGATCAGCGAAAAGCAACTTTTGAAAAGCCCATGGGGAATGGGATGGGGAACGCCTGCTCCTCGACCAAGCGGATCCAACGCCGCGCCGGCTCAGCGTCGCATAGCTAAGGACATTCGTGGCTCAACAACAATTCTTCCCTGCATTCTGTACGTCAGTATATATATATATATATATATATGTAGGCCATTTTATTTAGTACTTGTCTGTTTGCAGTGTGGGTCGACTCCCGTGGCAACCCATCCATCACATCAAACGGCAGCCACCTACCTCTACCCTCTCTTCCTTCCTCTCTCTCTCTCCCTCTCCCTCTTCCCCTTCCTCTTCCTCTTCCTCTCTTTTACCTTTCCCTTCATCTTCCTCCCTTCATTCTTTTTTTTTTCCTTTTCCACCATCTTGTATATGTTTCCTTCTCCCAGAGTCCCTGGCTCTTCTCTTGTTTAGCAGCGAGCACCCGCTGCGAGTTTTGCGTCAACATGTTTGGATTCGGCAAAAAGAACAACGACCCCGCGCCGGCGTCCGACGTCGTCGACCCCGAGCACAATGCCCCCCGCAAGAGCTGGAGAGAAACAATGATGCCCGTTTTTGCCTGCGGCTCCGGTCTCTTTTCCGACGGCTACATCAACAACGTGCGTCTACTCTGCCTGTTCTCCTCCTCTCCCGTACTGATTTGAAACCCCCCCCCCCCCCCTACAGGTCATTGGTTCCGTCAACACCATTCTCACGCGGCAGTACGGCACCGTCTACACGGATTCACCCGCGTATAACTCCGTCGCCAGTATTGCTTTTGCAGGTATCGTCGTCGGCCAGCTGCTCTTTGGCTTCCTGTCCGACCACTGGTCGCGCGCCAACTCGCTGACCCTGTCCACCGTCATCCTCATCATCTTCACCGCCCTCGCGTCCGGCTCGTACTGGAAGGGCGACCCTTCGGGCATGTTTAGCATGCTGACGGCGTGGCGCTTCTTTGTCGGTGTCGGCATTGGAGGTCTGTATCCCCCCCCCCCCGGCATCTATCTCATCTCCAGCGGCAACAAAACGCTAATCATACACAGGCGAATATCCTGCTGGAAGTGTCGGCGCCGCTGAATCCACCGGCGAGCTCAAGCCAGGCACGCGCCATCGCTGGTTCATCCTCTTTACCAATACCATGATCAACGGAGGCTTCGTCATTGGCGCCTTTATGCCTTGTAAGTCGTCCTTCTCCCTACCTCGTTGTCGCACCGACTAACATGTACCAGTCGTCATTGCTTCTGGCACCAACAATTACGAGGTAATGTGGCGCGCTGCCCTTGGTGTTGGCGTCATCTTCCCCCTTCTGCTGCTCTATCTTCGCATAAAACTCGAAGATCCCGACGACTTTGACAAGAATTCGATGCGCCGCCACACACCCTACTTCCTCGTTTTCAAGTTCTACGGCTTCCGTCTCTTTTGCGTCTCTCTGATCTGGTTCCTCTACAACGTACGTCCTCCCCGGCGAGGGCTGCTACTCCGGCTCCCCCCACCCGTCATCTTCTAACCCTCGCATAGTTCTCCGTTTACGCCTTTGGCATCTACTCCTCCACCATCCTCTCCGGCATCTACGGCAAAGACGCCCCCCTTTCGCGTATCTTTGGCTGGAATACGGTTATCAACATGTTTTACCTCCCTGGCTCTATCTTCGGCGCCTTCATCTCAGACTGGATCGGCCCTAAGCATGCTCTCGCCCTTGGTGTCTTCCTACAGTCCCTTGTCGCCTTCATCATGGCTGGCGTTTACGCCCACATCTCTAAGCACGTCGCCGCCTTTGCCGTCGTCTACGGCATTTTCCTCTCCCTCGGCGAGATCGGTCCCGGCAACAACATTGGCCTGCTTGCCGCCAAGACGTGCGCCACGGGCGTTCGCGGTCGCTACTACGGCATCGCTGCTGCCATCGGCAAGATTGGCGCCTTTGTCGGTACTTGGGTTTTTCCCCTCATCAGCAAGGCCGGCGGCAACGACGTCGAGTCGGCCCAGTACCCGTTCTATGTCGCCGCGAGTTTGTGCGTTCTGTCGGGTATCATTACCCTGACGCTGGTGCCCACTGTCGGCCAGGATACCATCTCCAAGGAGGACGAGCGCTTCCGTGCGTACCTAGAGAGCCAGGGCTGGGACACGAGGCAGCTCGGCGTGGGAAAAGCTACTTCCAATGCGCCCAATGCGGTCGTTGTGGAAAATGTGACCGAGAAGCAGTAAAAAGATGACACTATCCTTGTAGTCTGTGATGAAAGCAAACGAAAAAAAAGCGTTCTTCTAACAACTATTTGGATTGCGTAGTTCGCCCACAGTGCAGGTGCTTGTCGTAGACATTGAGTGATTCATTGATAGCTACACGATATGTTTTCTGAATTTTAGACGCTCCATGAATGCGTTTTAAACCTGTGAGTAGTATTCAAATCCGCGCAAGACAGGTATTCCAAAAAGCTGTGGTTCATCCCGGTTCAAGAAACTTTTGCTACACAGGAGGGCCGTTAGTTGTGTCATCGGGGAAGAGATTGCTCGAGTGCCAGCTCCACAGAGGAGCTAGGCCACCGATTTCTGCCTCTGTCAGGTTGGGTAGGTTGAGCTCGGGTACAATGTGTTCCTGCTGCTGACCCATGAAGAGCTCACGCGGCTGAGGCACAACATTGACGGGCACATTGTGGCCCATGATGGAGTAGGAAATGATGGGAGTCATTGGCGTAGCCGGGCCATCCCAGAGATTTGCAATAGCAGGCACACCGTCGGCAAGATTCATGTTGAAGATGCCGGTGCCGAGCGGTGGTGGCTGCGCGTGCGGGTAGCTGGCTGGCTGTATTGGGGGGTTTGGTTCAGAGTCATACTGGTTCGGATGTCTGCTCGGCTCGACAGACGACTGCATACCGGTTTGCACTGGCTGATAGAAGCTAGTGTTGGCTGTATTCAAGGAAATTGGTGCTGCTTGCTGTTGCGGGAAGCCGTAAGTGGTCTGTACCCCAGGCGGCATGTGCTGATGAGCCACTCGCGAAGCGTCAAGGCGAGGCGGGGGGTAGATCATTGTATGCGCTGCAACGGAGGCACTAACGTGCGCAGGAATAGGAGGAGCCACACCCTGGGGGTCACTATATGCATCTGTCCTGGCTCGGGGTATGTCATCGAATCTTGCTGGGGGAACGCTATAGCTTTCCACAGTCGCCTGGGGAGCAGACGTGTAGCCAGAAACAGAGCTCGATGAAGCGTTGGTGTGTTGGCTCACAGATGATGGCACTTGCTTCGGTCTGGGCGCTGCGTTGCGCGGATTTGTATAGCCAGTGGCTGCAGCCTGAGAGGGCGGAACAGGGGCAAGCTTTGTGCGTTTTCGGCCAGTATCAGCAGACTCTTTTGACATGCTGGACTTGTTGAGTTTCTTGGTGAGGCGGAACAAAATGTCGTGGGACATCTTGGCCGTCTCGGAGATGTTGATCAAGGCCTTGAGCATAGCAGTGGACTCTGCAATAGCATGCAGTATGTCATCTTTGTTCTCAATGGTGTTGGCATGATCCTTTACCAGAGCGGTGCACAATATGGCAGCAGTGTCAAAGATGGAGAATATGATAAAGTGCAGGCGTCCATCTCGGCCATTAATTTTATCAACCCACTTTCTCTGGGTCTTTATGAGAATTAGGGAGAAGAACAGGCCGTCTGCGCGGCACTTGAGCTCATCAGCTGGTGAGTCTTTGGTATATGATTTGACCATGTAATGGCGGATGGGATTCAGGATCAGCAAGCAAGCCATTGTGTAGAGGTAGAATCTGTGAGGAAAGATCCAGGGATGTACTGCATCTCGGGACGTGTCTGGGTCGTAAAAGTCGTAAATTTTGGGGTAGCGGCGAACCCAGGCAAGGATTATTTCTTTGTATTCCTGAACTTCCTGGGTCGAAATTACATTCTTGGGGGCACCGAAACGTGAAGCAAGTTCACGGGTCAGCTGCGACTGCATCTTCATGTGCTCCATTGGGGAAGGGTCGTAGCGCTCAAGAGTAAGGTCGGGGAGCTCGGCGGTACAGCCACCACGATCGATGAGCTTGGGGCGCGAGAGACCGGAAGATATTTGCCTAATCCATTGTCAGAAATATAGTACTAGCGTGACTGCACGGGACTCACCAGTCCCATGTATCGAGGATACACCACAGACGTCGACGCATCTCGCGATCAAACTCGGACACAGCGTCCGGTTTAGGCTCAATGTGTAGCTCGAGCTCCTTGGCCTCGAGTATAGCTTGGTTTATAACGTGCCAGGCTTCAACGAATCTCGCTTCAGCCTTGTACCAGTAGCAGGAATGGATCAGGCGCTGGACATTCATCATGTGATAGTGGCCGACGGGAATAACACCAGACAGCTCCCTGACTGCAGCATGGACCTTGTCGGAGACGGAATGAATAGGCTCTCCATACTGTGCAATGACTGCCGTTTCCAAATCATCCGCAACGTGCTGAATGGTGCATGAGCAAAGCATGGCGAGCAGACAGGTGTATTGCAAAGAGACGGGCTTGCTGTGGGCACGGCGATCCCACCAAATGTGGTAGTCTTGGAGAAGAAGGGGCGGGTATATTATGTAGTAGTGGAAGTTGATGTCGTTGATGAAGAGCTGGATCAGGTCGTCTGCAAAGTATTAGATTGTATAAGAATCAATGTTGGCCAAAGCTACTTGTTGTACTTACCCATCAAACGTCGCGGGGGAAGCAGCTCGATGAGGCGATCAAATTGCGTGGAGGAGCCAATATTTACCATGTCATATTTTTGCTCTGGGGGAGCATCTTCCTATTGGCGAGGTAAGATGACAGTCATGAGAGGCAAAACGACCTGTATGCAGCTTACCCCGACGGTGGCATCGATGCCGAGGTTGATGAAGGCACGCTCGGCAAGCACCTCGAGTACTTGGCCCTCGCTGCCATTGAGACTGCCATGGTTAAAAGGTTGGTCAGGGAAAACGTCTGCCTGCTTCGACGAGGACATATCGGCAGAGTTTCCGGCGAGAGAGGTCTCATTGTAGCGACAGCCGTCAGGGACCTTGCGCCGACGGCAACTGTCACAGGGCCATTCACGATTACACTAAGTAGACTTGTAAGCAAGTGTAAATCTGAGACACGACATGCTGATGGACGTATCCAGACACAGGTAGTGCCGGCCGACTTGACAGAAGGGGTCAACATGGCGTGCGGAGATGAAGAAAATTTGATGAGATGGACCTGGGTGTGGGAGAAGCGACAGGGCTTAGACTGCGATCAGAACTTGCCTTTTGCTTTCTACGCTGGCACTCCACGCAGGCAGATCGATAATATCCCGTCTCGCCAAGGATAATATTAGAACTCATAACGGAGGATGACTGATGGTTCCTGGAAATGGGAAAGAAGAGCCCGAGATATTTCAGAGAGGAGAGAGGAGATATGGGGTGAGAGACGGGAGGAGCAGCAACGTGCAGCAGTCAAACTGACAAGCTCAGTCTGATGCAGGCAGCGTTGGTGGATGGTGGGGTTGGGGGGTGGGAGAAAGGAAGGAAGATGCTGATGGGGGCAAAAAGAGAGGACGGGAGGGTTTGAGAATACGTTGATACGGGAACTGAGATTTAAAAGGAATCAAGAAGAGGTACGGATTAGGTAGGTAAGGATTGTTGCGCGTAACAATGAGCGGCCCAACAATCATAATGCCATCGTGTGCGAGGGGCGGGAACTTATGGTGGGTTCTATTTATGTGCATTTGTGTGGTATGACGATGAGCGGGTTGTAGCTGATCCAGGGCCAGCAAAGATGTGGAGGGGCTGAAGCCGGATTGGGCGCGGTTCAACCAGTTTCCGTTGACAGACGGCAGTTGGCGGCTGGCAAACAACCAAGCTTTACAGCTGGCAGACATTTATTATTAGCTTACTCCGTACAGCTGGCAGACATCTACTCCGTACTGGTAGCTTGATCTGTACAGAGTACCTAGTACGGAGTACGGCTGGCAACAACAGTGCGTGTAATACCTAATGTACAAACAGACAAAGCAGAGAGACAAAAACGGGCATGCAGACACTGAAACAGACAGAGGCGGGTCATTGGGAAATAAGCACTAACTACGGAGTACCGGCATGCGCGTCTGCATCGGATTAGACATCTACAACGCTGAACTAGGATTAAAAAATGGCGATGAAGATACCAGAGAGCAGAGGACTGTATCCGGAATTCGCAAACACTGTGTACCCATAGGTACACGAACTAGCGCAATCCAGGATCCCGGTAGCTGGTACCACGCAATAATCCATTGACGTCCACAGCATCCAGCCGTGTGAAAACCTCTCATCGTGCCGCAGCCACTCCCAATCCTCATTACAGAGTATGCGTATTCCGTACCCGTATCAAAATCATAGATTTGCGAAATTCCATGTCACCTTTTGTGCTGGCATATCATGTGACTGGGTGACCGATCTCCATGCGGCTCACTCTTCGCGGGCATCGGCGCTTGCACCCTTGTCTGCTAGATGGGCCAGGGCCCAGGGGCCAGCAGGCACACCGCATGCCAGCCACACCTGAACCCCCCAGCTCCAACCTGCAACGTTTCCGCGCAGGCTGCGGATCCCTACATCTGTAGACTGTCGTGCAAGTACAGGGGCATTCATCATAAATGACAGAGCATGATTTACGGGCTTTATTTCCTATGATAACGGCTTTTGATGGAGAGAGCCCCGCACCGTTGAGCAACTTGGCTGCCGTTGTCAGTGTGTGTCAAGGTGCAGCACACCATCATTACTGGCAATACCGAGTACACGGGTAGTGGCGAAATAGAAGCGAACCTTGGAATCGTTTTCTAATCCAGTAAAAAACTGAGGCTAGAAAAAAAAATAGAAAAAATGGGGAAACAAAAAGAGAGAAGAAGAAAAAATCCCTGCCTATTTTCTTTTTTCTTTTTTTGCCCAGTGGTTTATTGGTATTTTGGCCCGATACAGCCTGGCCGAGGTCAGTCCCACCCAGACACGGCGGCTCCAGGTCAACAACTACTTTATTTACCTAATGCTTGTTGTACACTATTTAGCAACTAACATTATTATAACTCAAAATGCCTCTTTGCTTGGCCGAAAATATCTCAATTTAGTCACTTTTCTCTTTAAATTGCGACTATCACTTGCCGAATTTTATCTTGTTCTTCTGTGGAAGCAATTCCGGCAGTGTTTGTTGCCTGCAGAACCATGATGCCACCACTCGCTACTTACGGGGGTACTGCCGCCGTTGATAGCGACAGCACATACGGAGTACCTACCTACCTAACCCGGTTACATACACCGGCCGTACTCCGTAGATCGCCAAAGAACACCTCCGTATCCGGCTCCCATCAGCCCATCTCTTCATCCCAACCCTCCCTCGCAACTCCACCGCAGAGACACACTCGCTCGTCTTCATGCCGACCCCTCCCTTGGTGTCTTCGCATCACCAAACAAACTCTGGGCGCGCTGATGCAATCCCGTGACCCGCGCCCGCGCAGCGCAAGCACCAGCCCGCACCCTCATCCCGCGGATATTGTCGCGTCCACAACGGCCCCTCACACCAATCCTGATTCGCATCATCCCCCTCGTGTGAGCTATGATCTCGTCAGCGAGTCTTCCGCCGCCGTATCGCAACTCTCCCCGCCCGCTATTCCCGTCCTCTCGCGTTCCGACACGGCCGTGCCCCCGCTCACATCGCACGATGCAGCCCAGCAAGGCTCGCCCACCGCCGGGGGCTTTGTAGGGGCAGGGCTCCGACGGCGCCGCAGCAGCAGGGTGCCCACGTTTCGCACCTTTGATGGCGCCGACGACGAGTTTGAGATGCCCTTTACCGGCGCCGGCGTGGGCTGGCATCCCGGCGCCGAGCCAGGCTACGATCCCAAGCTGCCCGATGGCGGACACGCTTCGGTGCCCCAGTTGAGCGCCCCGTGTGAGATAACCGTCGTCGATTTCTCCCTGGACCGCATGGAGCAGCGGCATTTCGAAAACGATGGCTTCATCGACTTTCTGCAGCAGCACAAGGAGGACTGGGCTAAGTGCCGCTGGATCAACATCAACGGCCTCAGTTGGGATGTCATTCAGGCTGTCGGCTCGACAAAGGCCCTGCACAAGCTCGCCATTGAAGACATTATGAATCTACGCAACCGAACCAAGGTCGATTGGTGCGTCTTTCTCTCTTCCACATTCATCACTTAGTGGATCATGTTCTGACAGCTATAGGTATCCCCATCACGCGTTCATCATCATGACGCTGCAGAAGCTTGTCCACGTCGTCGACTCGGACACCAACAGCATCAGTTCTGCCAGCAGCTCCTCTTCCCGCAAGACCATGGCCGTTCTGCGGCGATTCTTCGGCAGCGACCCCAGTCAACGCCCCGGCACTGACCCTGAAAAGAGGCACGGCGAGGACGCCGCGCCGCCCTTTGTCGACCTACAAGAGACGAGCATGCCGCGCACCCTGCAACGCTACCAAGCCAGCGGCAACGAGGCTCGCACCCAGTTCATGGAAGAGCACTCGTCGCTGGCCCCGTATAATATGGCCATTTCAGCCGAGCAAGTCTCCATATTCCTGACCGCCGACAACACCGTCATCTCCTTCTTCGAGGCCTCGGCCAGCGACGTCGAGCGGCCCATTGTTAAGCGCCTGAGCACGCCCGGCACCAGCCTGCGCGACTCGTGTGACGCCTCCCTGCTAGTGCAGGGCATTATGGACGCCGTCATCGACCTGGCGATCCCGCTCACGGCCGCGTACACGGATATCCTCGGCGACCTCGAGCTCGACGTCATCTCGGCGCCGAGCATCAAGCAAAGCAAGCGCCTCTACATTTGCATTAGCGAGATCAACAAGATGCTGCGCTTCCTGCTGCCGATTGACAACCTCGTCAACGTGCTCCGCGACCATCGCACATTCATGACCCAGGAGCAGGCCACGCGCGAACTCACCAACCCCGCGAGCGGTGTGCTCGTGACGCCCATGACGCATACGTACCTCGGCGACGTGCTCGATCACTGCATCATCATCACCGAGTCCCTGCAGCAGCTGAAGCAGTCATCGGAGAATTTGATCAGCCTCATCTTCAATACAATTACTGCCAACCAGAACGAGTCGATGAAGCAGCTTACCACCGTCACAATCATCTTTCTGCCGCTGACGTTTATCACCGGCTTCTTTGGACAGAACTTTGAAGACTTTCCCGAGGTGAAGAAGGGAATCTGGTACTTGTAAGTTGGCAATCAATGGCGACTCTTCCGACCCGATTTTCTAATCTATTTTGTACAGCTGGGCGTGCGCTGTGCCGACAGTGGTTGCTACCATTGTTATTCTCATGCGTGACATGCTTTACAATTGGGGCGTCAGTGTGGTGCAGCGCAAGAAAATCATGTCGATTCGAAAAAAGCGACGCCGTCGAGGCGTCTCGAGGTGATTCTTATTGTTAATCTTTTTTGCAAAAAATGTACCTGTACACACTATCAATTGCATCGCACATTGTACCAGTTTATATCGATGCTGCTCCTCTTTGCACATGCCATGTTGTCGTTGTATATATACCTCTTGCAGAACTTGACTTTTTTTTTTCTTGTTCGACTCTACAATTGACGGCATGTGATCCCGAGTTTGATCTAGATTCTGAAAGGGCCGCGCTCAGTTCTGACCGCTCACCACTAGCTGTAAACAAATCAGTCTACTCCTCTGAATGTTAGATTCAAATCAGCGTCATTCTTCAGGGAACTTTCGCGGGCAATTTGCGTAAGATTTATCATATCCGACGTTTTTCGTCAAGGCCTCCATCAACGCAACCAAGACCAGCCTGCGCAACGGCCGCCGCCACTCCTGGCCACCTAATTCTCACAGGAAGCCAAGCAATCATCCAATCGCATCTCATCTGTTTCAAACCGGCATCCGCTGCCCAATCCGATTCGACAACCCGCTGATCGCCAACATCCCCGCCCTTTCGGCCCCGCCCTCCGCATCTGTCTGTGACACCACCCCCACCTTCAGGTTGTTCTACCCCAACGGTCGTCCGACGACCTTATCTCTCTCTCTCACCTCTCTCCTCTTTCCCCCTCTTTTTTTTTTTTTTTTTTTTTCTTTTATCCCTTCATTCTCCTTCACTTTTTAAAAGCTTCCTCGAAAAAAAAACTTT
>JAEIJG010000660.1:0-21806 GCA_037289395.1 Beauveria scarabaeidicola
TTTTTTTTCCTTTTTTTGCCGTGCCCGTCGCCTTGTTGATAAGCTCCTAAATTTTGTCGCTAGAGAAACATTGTAAAAATCCTCGCCTGGGACGCACGGTTCTACACCGTGTACATGGAGCATCTCCCCGGCTCGCTCGCATCCTACCCCAAGGAACCGGGCTTCACCCCACAAGACGCCGTGACCATTATGATGGACGTTGGCTCCGCGCTCGCCTACCTCGAGGAGAAGAAGATTAGCCACAACGACATCAAGCCGCGCAACATTGCCTACTCGCCGGAGCGCGGCGCCGTGGTGCTCGATTTCGGGCTCGCGACCGCGGGCCGGTGGGTGCCGCGGGCCGCGGGCGGCACGGCGTGGTACGTGCCCCCGGAGACGCTCCGCGTCGGCGCGCGGTCGAACCGGGGCAACGTGTGGGCGTTTGGCGTGACGATGCTGTACGTGCTGGGCAGGATCGGCACGCCCGAGGACTACTGCAGCCCGTGGGACTTTCTCAACATGCAGGACCCCAACAGCGAGGACCGCATCGCCATGGAGAGCTGGGCCGACGAGGTCTGCGAGGCCGTCGACGAGCTGGACAGGGAGGACCCGGTGCAGTGCGTGGTTGCGTGGATGATGGAGCAGGAACCCCACGAGCGCCTGGCGGCGGTGGAAATCATACCGGCGCTACTAAAGAAGCAGCTGGAGAACTAGGTGGCTGGGATTTTTCTTTGGATTTGTTGGATTCGTTTTGGTGTTGATTTAGCGATTTATGATTCATTTTACGTATATCAAGTGCTCACATACACCTCTGCCCTTGCAAAATTTAACACAACTGCAAAATCGCTAGTGAGGCAATCACCGCCAACATCCCTGCCACAGACAGTCGGTGTAAGCGCACGGTAGACAAGCCGGCGTACCAAAGACATGCACCGTAATCTACAACCAATGGAGGGGAAATCCAATCACGATGGCTATCCCCAATACATCACGTCTTTAAAATACAGATTTGTTCTGCTCACATGAAAGGGCGCAGGCCCCACGCAAAGTGTGACGAACACGTACTGGGGGTCACGGGTAAGAGGTAGGTATCCTGCTCGGCCTCCGTATCGGAGGCTCGGTCGGCGCCCAGCAAGCACGTTTCGAGAGCCCAATTTCCAGAGGCACGCCGAGCTGGATCACTCCTTTTCCACCAGAAACCGCTTTACCCTAGTGCGAATTGCGCAAAAATTTCCTTTGTGTTTTCCTTGAACTGCTTGTCGTGACCTACCCGGCTCGTCTTTGGGGGCGGGCATTTTGATGAGACGCCCACGATGAGCTTCTTGGAGGGGTGTAACACCAACAAGGGCGGCTACGGCGACGCGGCCACAACCAGCGAGGACACTGGATGGCCGAAATTTTGGATCGAATTTCGGACTTTTGACGATGGCTTGCATGACATGAACGAAGCTCCGACACCAGCCTCGTTTCCACAATTTGCGCGGTTGCCGCCGGAGCTGCGGCTCAAGATCTGGGAGCTCCTGGTGCAGCCGCGCATCGTCGTGGCGTGCTGTCTGGAGCGAGATGGGCGGCTGCCGGAGCGGCGCGCGCAGCTACGCAATCGAACGGCGGGAGAGTCTAGGGAAGGCTACGGCGACAACGACGACGACGGCAGCGGCGGGATGACCAACGGCAGCTGCAGCCCCGTGCTGCTGCGCATCAATCGCGAGGCGCGCAGCGTCGGCCTGCGCTTCTACGAACTCACATTCAGCTGGCGCATCTCCAAGCTGCTGTCGGACACGCCCGTGTCGCAGCCGGCGCGCGTGTGGTTCAACTTTACGCTGGACGCGCTGTACCTGACAGGCGAGCTCGAGGCCTTTGACGCATACGGCTTCAACTCGCCTATGGTGTACTTTTTGCGGCCCGAAGACACGCGCCGCGTGCGGCACGTCGCCTGCGCCTTTGCTGAGCTGGGGTACCCGCGGTTGGAGAGCGATCAGATATTCGGATGTCTATGGCATGTCGCGGATCGATTCCGGGCGGCGAAGCGGCTGCTGCTGGCGCTGAGTCCGGGGGAGGAAGAGGTGGCGCACTGCAAATTCTCGGCGGGCAAGACGGGCAAGGCAGGCAAGGCAGGCAAGGACGAACAGCGCGGCGTGACGCTGACGGACGAGGATAATATCATGCAAAAGATTTGGGAGGGCTGGATGGGTAGCGTCAACGGCCAAAGAGCGTGGGACGACCGGACGCAGTTGGTGGACAAGAAAATGGTCTTGGTGCGAGAGGAGAGCCTGGCTGATGTGATTGCCGGCTGTTAGACGAGGTCGGGGCGAGGGTGAGGGTTGCAATCGTGTAGCTGTGTATACATGAATGGACGAATAAAGACAGCTCTGGCTTCAATCGCCGCAATGCCGACTTTGACAGGCGAGGCGACAGCACAGCACAAAGCCAGCTCTCAGGGTTGTCGCCGAGCTGCACACCCTTTTGGGCAGAGAGTTTTGGCATCATTGGAAACTCTGCGAGTACAAGCGGCAAGGAAGAGCTAGTGTAACAACGACCCTGGCTGCAGCGTTAACTGGTCGCAACAAAAGTTTCGGATGGGCGGATAAGTAATAACAGGATTGAAGAGCCTGTTGGGCCGTGATGGGTACCAAATGATGACCCCTCCTCCCTTGGGTGAAGCTGTGAATGTCGAGCTCGGCACAAGGGAATTCAAGTTCGCCAATGATTGCCAGATACATGTAAAATGTAGCGCCGATTGTCTTGGAAGCACCGAGCTTGAAATTTTCATGAACCTCCATTCACAAGCTTATCCGTTCTCATCGTCCATGACGACCGTTCGACGCAATAGCTTGCGGAGGGGGACCACAAAAATTTCGTCACTGGTTTTTCGCCTTTTGCCTTGGCTCTTGCCCCGCCCGCTTTTTGGTTGCTTGGCCCGCTTGGTTGCCATTGCTTGGCTTGGGAGCTTCTTGGGCACAGCTGCAGCCACAGGTGGACGGTACGTACCTATTTAGCTGCGCCCCACCACCAGCCAGAGGGCTCCGTTCGTCCAGCCAGAGCTTTCTGCAAGCTGCGGCCACGGTAGGTAGATCTGAAGTTCGGTGGCTGAAAAGCAGTAGAACGAGGGCAGTGAAGCGAACGCGAGAAAATTTATTGTTTGTGGCAGGGCGGTGAGCACAACGAGGGAGCCACTGCCACAGCCACGGTCGAAGCATCGGAACTCATTGCTTGATTCGGTTCGGTTCGCGGGGTACAGACGGAAGCTCTGTCGGGCTGTCTTTCAGGCACCTTCTCTTAATTTGAATGATTAATATTAGTAGAGCCATTGGGGCCTTCGAGATCTTGTCCTTTCTAGGTCGACCCATCGCCTTCGATTCTCTGTAGCTCCGTCAACGGATGGCGTCCTGCAAAGCCCTCACCAGCCCACTATGACGCTGGTCCAAAAATCGCCGTTTGGAGGGGCAGAGAAGGAAAAAAAATGGAGGTGGGGCAGAGAAGGTACCGGGTACTTCCAACTTACCGCCACTAGGCGGCTCCGACGCACACTAATCCAGGTATCTGCAACCTCGTCCGCTGTCCCGCGATGGAAAAGGGAAGCACCTCATCGAAGGCTGGAAGGGCTCCGTGATGGAAGTCCATAGGCAGCATCGTGGAAGGCGGAAGGTGCAGAGGGAACTACCCGGAGTAAAGCGACAAAAAAAGGCAGCAGCAAAAAATGGTAATCAGAGACTTGCGACAATTTTCCCGCCGCAACGTCGCGCAGGAATTCACCCGCCTTTTGTAATAGATTCTAGTGGATGCTTCGAGCACCATGCAGCTCTCTTCAGCGGCTCCAGCGTGCTCCAGCCGTTGCCAGAGACTTCCACAAGCCCCTGCCTCCCTCTCTAGTGGGCTCCGCTGGAACTGTTTCGAAGCAGATAGAAGCGCCCGCTTCTTCTTATTTAGATGCCCTTTACATCCTGCTCACCAGAGAAAGCGCTGTTGTTTTTTTCTACTCAATTCATTCACACACACTTTATACCCCTCTACACACCATCGACAGGAAGAATTAGCTTTCTGCGCCTTCCCAGTTCTATATAGGCTTGATTGCTTCCCAACATCACCCACTTCCTTTTTCCTTTCCATCCGCCACACACACAAATCGCCCACAATGACGACTTCCACCACCGCTGTCGGTATCGATCTCGGTACCACGTACTCTTGCGTCGGTATCTTCCGTGAGGATCGCTGCGACATCATCGCCAATGACCAGGGCAACCGTACCACTCCTTCATTCGTTGCCTTCACCGACACTGAGCGTCTTATTGGCGATGCCGCCAAGAACCAGGTCGCCATGAACCCTCACAACACCGTCTTTGACGCCAAGCGCCTTATTGGTCGCAAGTTCTCCGACGCCGAGGTTCAGGCCGACATGAAGCACTTCCCCTTCAAGATTGTTGACAAGAATGGCAAGCCCGTTATTGAGGTGGAGTTCAAGGGCGAGCAAAAGACCTTCACTCCCGAGGAAATTTCCTCCATGGTTCTCACCAAGATGCGCGAGACTGCCGAGGCCTACCTCGGCGGCACCGTAAACAACGCTGTCATCACCGTCCCCGCCTACTTCAACGACTCTCAGCGTCAGGCTACCAAGGATGCTGGTCTCATTGCCGGCCTTAACGTCCTCCGCATCATCAACGAGCCTACCGCTGCTGCCATTGCCTACGGTCTCGACAAGAAGGTCGCCGGTGAGCGCAACGTCCTCATCTTCGATCTTGGTGGTGGTACCTTCGATGTGTCTCTTCTCACAATTGAGGAGGGCATCTTCGAGGTCAAGTCTACCGCTGGTGACACCCACTTGGGTGGTGAGGACTTTGATAACCGTCTCGTCAACCACTTCGTGAACGACTTCAAGCGCAAGAACAAGAAGGATCTCTCCTCCAACGCCCGTGCTATGCGTCGTCTCCGCACTGCTTGCGAGCGTGCCAAGCGTACCCTGTCGTCTTCCGCCCAGACATCCATTGAGATTGACTCTCTCTTCGAGGGTATCGACTTCTACACCTCCATCACCCGTGCCCGTTTCGAGGAGCTCTGCCAGGACCTCTTCCGCTCTACCATCCAGCCCGTCGACCGCGTTCTCGCTGACGCCAAGATTGACAAGAGCCAGGTCCACGAGATCGTCCTCGTCGGCGGTTCCACCCGTATTCCCCGCATCCAGAAGCTCATTACCGACTACTTCAACGGCAAGGAGCCCAACAAGAGCATCAACCCTGACGAGGCTGTCGCCTACGGCGCCGCTGTCCAGGCCGCTATCTTGTCCGGAGACACCACCTCCTCCTCCACCAAGGAGATTCTGCTCCTCGACGTTGCTCCCCTGTCTCTCGGTATCGAGACTGCTGGTGGTATGATGACCAAGCTCATCCCTCGCAACACCACCATTCCCACCAAGAAGTCCGAAGTCTTCTCTACCTTCTCCGACAACCAGCCTGGTGTCCTTATTCAGGTCTACGAGGGTGAGCGTCAGCGCACCAAGGACAACAACCTTCTCGGCAAGTTCGAGCTCACCGGCATCCCCCCTGCTCCTCGTGGTGTTCCCCAGATCGAGGTCACCTTCGATCTTGATGCCAACGGTATCATGAACGTCTCCGCTGTCGAGAAGGGCACCGGCAAGTCCAACAAGATTGTCATCACCAACGACAAGGGCCGTCTCTCCAAGGAGGACATTGAGCGCATGCTTGCTGATGCCGAGAAGTACAAGGATGAGGATGAGAAGGAGGGCCAGCGTGTCTCTGCCAAGAACGGTCTTGAGTCCTATGCCTACTCTCTCCGCAACACCCTCGGCGACCCCAAGGTTGACGAGAAGATTGAGGCTGATGACAAGACCAAGCTCACTGCCGAGATTGACAAGATTGTCCAGTGGCTCGACGACAACCAGCAGGCTACCAAGGAGGAGTACGAAGAGCACCAGAAGGAGCTCGAGGCTGTCGCCAACCCCATTATGATGAAGTTCTACGGCTCTGGTGGTGAGGGTGGCATGCCCGGCGGCATGCCCGGTGGTGCCCCTGGCGGCTTCCCCGGCGCCGGTGCCGGTGGCGCTCCTGGTGCTGGCGGCGACGACGGCCCTACCGTCGAGGAGGTCGACTAAATGCTTTGATACCCCCCGAACCGCACCATCGCGCTGGACTTTCAGATTGGCTCATGTCCACACTCGGAGGCTCTTTTGAAGTTGCAGAGATGATGAATGATTTTTTAGAGTTGCATTTCTTTTGTACTGGCTTTGCATTACGGTTATGATAAGGGAAACAAAAAGAATGAGCCGGCGATTTGCTGGCAGATGTATTTTAATGATTAGGGTAAATCAAGAAACCCGTTAGACACACTGCACTCCATTGACCACTCGTGATTACCATTACTTGCCTTTGCAGAGATGGCTAGCAATAAAGTTGTTGTGATTCCCTGAGAAAACAAATTGCTCGTGCCCGCAAAGTTGACACTTGCTGATTACAACATACTGCTGAGACCCCTTGTGGCCAAATCAGGAGTGACGTATGTACATTCATGGTGCTATCAATACATATTACAACAGTGCTATACATTATTATTTATCTGACTTGCCAAACCCCAGCTCGTCGCGAATCTTTTGTCTGCGCTCAATTTCCATGATGCGCCACTCCTCATCCCCCATGGTCGGCGGATCGATCTTCTCCGTAAACGCCGTGCCCGGCGGCATCTTTTCCCTGCGCGCCTCCCACACGTCCTCGCTGTTCGCCTTGCCGGGCGCGTAGTATTTTTCGTACTCCTTGTTGCGGTAGTGCGTGCGGATCGCCTCTTCCTTGACCGGGCCTGACGACGCCCGGTGGCGCATGCAGAACCAAAAGTCGTCCCACTTGTCCGAGCACGTCCGCATCCGGCCGTCGCGGTACACGGCGTTCCACTGCCCGCCGAGCAGGTTGCAGCCCCAGGCCGCGTCAAAGTGCTCCCGGCACGTCATCTCGGTCGGCAGCAGCGACTCGGAGAGGGGGTCCCGCCGCGGCGCGTCGGCCTCCTTGTAGAGCGGGCTGTCCTTGGGCGTGATCATCTTGGCGAACCACTCGGGCAGCGGCGACGGCTTGGGCTCGTGCGGCGGGCCGGCGCGGCTCGAGGACGACGACGATGCTGCGGCGGCCTCTTCGGCTTTGAAAAAGTCCATGAATTTTTGGAGTTCGGCATCCTCTGTGGACTGCGGCTTCGGTCGTGTTGGGTGTTGTGTGGGAGGTGGTTGTATGGCGGAATTTGTAGGAGGGATGTTTTGCGATGTAGGCGCCTCGGTAGGCTTCGAATCCGAGGACCAGAGCCAGCCCATGATGGCGATGCGATGCGGGTATTTTCGCAATTCGCTGGTGTCTGCTATTGAGTCTTGGCGATGCGCTGTCGCGGGCTGGGGAGGATGGCGCGGAGTTGGCTTCGCCGCTGTAGTAATTGCAAATTGCAGATTGATTCAACTTGCGAGACCAACCAATGTGATGATGCTTTATTCACGTCGATAACAATTGTATGTCAAGTAGCGTATTGGGACCGAAGCCTGGATCGTGACTTTTTCCAGCATCTCCTGCGTGGGGAAAAATGATCCGCCGACCCGCTCTTCTTCTCACCAGGGACGAAGCTGTTGAGCCAATGACCTCATGATGGAGCCATGAAGCCGCAAGAATAGGTGACCATGCATAAATTGTTTGTGTTCATTATCAAAAAAAGATTTGATAAAAATACTGAGACCGGTCCCAGGGCATTCTTTCTAGCGAACATTGTGTAAAATATTTCACACTCGGCCCAATTTTGCGTCGCTGCTAACTGCGCCCCTGCCTGCGTGACTGGACTTGGTGGGGAGCCTGCCAGCTTCCAAGCTCCCAGAACTTGGACCTTAACAAGCTCAACCTCAGCTACCCCCTGTGGTCAAGCCCACAATGAGTACCTGATTACGATCCTAAGACACGCCATATAATTATTGACATGATGTACACGCGCGCGCGGCTCGCCGCTATGGCTGCGCGGCCGCTGGCGCGAGCATCAACACCTCTGCGGCCTTGCCTCGTGCGCTGCAGCCCGGCTTTGCGCCGCATCGACCACGGAGCTCTTCGACAAGCAATCGCCGGACGAGCATGGGAGAGCACGATAACGAGGCTTCCACCCGATGCTATGGCGCCGGCCACCGAAGATGCAATAGAAAATAAAATAACAGAGGAGAAAGATACTGGCCACTTTGAGGTCAAGGACAATGAAGCTATTCTCTTCTTTGATAGTATGCATCAAACATGAGAACATGGCGGTATTTCACGCTGACAGGTTCTTTAGACATATTTCCCCTCAAGATCATGAATCTACTGCGCAGAAATGAGAGCGACAGCGAGCTGGCAGATTTGATGCGCCGCTTTGATAGCTCGAGACTTGGCATTATGGATCCCATTCGTTTGGTCAAGATGGCCATCCCCGAGGACATGCCTATCAAAGTAACGGAAATTCTACCACGGTTAAAGGATGGTGGTGCATTTGTCAAGTTTCGATACAGCTCTGAACTTGACCCGGCCGACATTGAAGGTAGGCGAAGATGCTCTACCTCATAACCCCATGCTAATTGCCTCTTTCTGCAGCAACACTGAAGAAGAGGCTCAAAGAGAAGCCCCTAAAGCCGTGGTTTAACCCTTTCCGAGGAATCCAGGCTCGCTTGGTACGAGGCACGCCGTGGCTGGAGGATTTGCATCGATACCCCGCCAGCGTGCTCCGAGTCGAATTCGTGCCCGCCGAGGTTGGCACGACGCCCGAGACACTCCCAGAGGAGGTCTTGTACAGCGTCTTTCGTCGATACGGCAAGATTGCCGACATTATTCCGCAGCCTGCAGACTCCAAAGAAGTACCCAAATACGCCAACGTTGGCTTCCCTCTCCTGCGCGACGCCATCATGGCGAGGAATTGCGCGCACGGATTCGTCGTCCTCAAATCGCAAGGCGGCGGAGCGGCTGGAACGATGCTGCGCATTTCCTACGTCAAGCGAGTAAAGGGCCACAATATCTGGAACTGGATAACGAGCCACCCGCGCATTGTGTTCCCGATCATCGCCGCTCTCCTCGCTGGATTTTCCGTCATCATTTTCGACCCCATTCGCCAATTCTTTATCCGTCTACACATTCAGCATTCCTTCAATTTCAGCGAGTCAAGATTGTACAAATGGTTCCAGAGTCGCCGGCAGTCATTTTCCTTTGGACGACGTCGCGAGCAGTGGGAGAACCTGAGCGGCGTGGTATGGAATCATCGCTTGGACGTTATTAGCCAGCTGCGAGAGTGGCTCGACGTGACTTCGGACAACTTCATTGTTGTGACTGGGCCAAGAGGTTCTGGTAAAGTTGAAGTCGTCATGAAGAAAGCCCTCGAGAGCCGCAGAGACGTCGTGCTGATTGACTGCAAGCCGATTGTTGAAGCGCGCGGCGAGTCGGCCATGATCGGCAGACTTGCTTCCGCCGTCGGCTACCGACCCGTCTTTTCCTGGGCCAATAGCGTGAGCAGCTTGATCGACCTTGCCGTTCAAGGCACCACTGGTGTCAAGGCTGGCTTCTCCGAGACGCTCGAGTCCCAGCTTACCAAGATCTTGTACACCACCGCGAGTGCACTGAGAGATGTGGCCTTGTCAGGAAGATCGAACAAGGAAAGAGACGGCACAACGTCGGAGGATGCTTGGCTCGAGGCTCATCCGGAGCGACGACCTGTCATTGTGATTGACAACTTCCTGCACAAGAGTGACGAGCAGGGTATTGTCTACGACAAGATGTCGGAGTGGGCAGCGTCACTGGTACAAAACCACGCTGCGCAAGTCATCTTCTTGACCAGCGAGAATGCCTACTCCAAGCCCCTTACCAGAGCGCTACCCGATCGTGTCTTCCGTGTCGTCTCTCTGGGGGACCTGGATCACGGCGTAGCGAAGAAATACATTATGGGCCGTATTCAAAATGACCGTGAAGCTGCGGCGGAGCGGAAAGAAAAGGTAGAAGGCAACGATAAGGCAAAAGGTACCCCCAACCTTCGTGGCCTCGACACGGCCATTGAGACACTTGGCGGCCGCTTGGTGGATCTCGAGTCTCTCGCCCGCCGCATACAGGCCGGCATGAGCCCATCCGACGCGACCGATGAAATTGTCACAGAGAGCGCCGTAGACATTGTCAAGATGTTCCTCGTGAGCAAGGGTAGCGACGCTGCGGAAAAGAAGTGGTCCACCGCCCAAGTCTGGCATCTCGTCAAGGGCCTGGCCAAGGACTCGTCGCTCATCTACAACCAAGTCCTCCTAACACCCACCTTTTCCTCCTCGACGACCTCGTCTGCCAGCGATGGAGAGGCTGCGCTGGAGTCTCTCGCCGCCGCAGAGCTCATCTCCATCCGCTCTGACCGCGGCCACCCGCGCCTCATCACGGCCGGCAAGCCCCTGAAGCAGGCCGCGTTTGCGCGCTTGGTCAACGACCGCGTGCTCGTGGCCAAGATGGACCTGGCGCAGCAGAATGAGCTGGCCAAGATTGAGGCCAAGAAGATTGCCGGCGCCGAAAATGAGCTGGCGGTGCTCGGCAGCCTGCCGCGGCAGACTGCCGAGTCGGCGGGCCGCATCCAGTATCTGCTGGTGCAGATTGATACCTCGCAACGCAAGATTGAGGACTTGGATAAGCATATGGCGGCGTGCAAGAAGATTCTGAGTGAAGAAGTCTAGTGAGATTTGTTTTCTGCAAAGGCGTTACTTGTACTTTTAAGGGATGGGGGGAATGGGGGGCGGGATCTTGCAGAGGAAAGGTAATTAGTAACCACGGGTAACACTACTCAATATGCTGCGGAACGTAGGTACGAACTCTACTTTGTTCAAATTTGCTAGGAATATCCGAGGGTGACAAAGACGCTCGAATTGTGATATCAATCAGCCCGGCAGGACCATTCTCGGCTTCAATCCAGAGCCAAAGGTTAAAAGGTACAGGTGTTACACCTGATTGGCCGGTTGCGATGGAGGGGCAACACGGAGCTATGGTGGGGTGGCCGCCCAGCAGCTTGTTTCCTTGGCCTCCAACTTTGTCACTTTGCGCGAGCTCTCTCATTCTGCATCAAAAAAAAAAAAAAAAGATTTCCCGCACGCTTCATTTCGAAATCGCAGCCCATCATGTTGATCCAAGAGAGCCACGTCGATGTCAAGTCGACTGCGAATGGCAAGGAGAGCACCATGCGTAAACTACCCCTCCCTCCTCTCCTCCCCCACCATCTCATTCCGCTTCTAACAACTCATGACCAGGCATCTTTGTCTTTCACCCCGCCATTCCCGGATTTCCCAACGCGTAAGGTCCTCTTGCTACACTGCAAATTGCTCAACGACCGAAAGCTAACATGGAAGCATCGCAGACGCTTCCCGGGAGTCTGCCTGTTTAGCGAAATCTACCAAGGTTCTGTCCGCCGGCGCTTCCGGTTGAGCTTGTACACCGGCGCTTCATGCTGACATGTGGTGGGCAGTGACGGGCCCTGTGGCACGATTCGCGAGACAGATTGCCGGCCAAGGCTACATTGTCGCCGCGCCGTCGTCGTATCACGACTTTACCGGCCCGGAGCCGCTCAAGTATGATGCTGCCGACACGGACAAGGGCAACCAGTACAAGATCCAAAAGGTACCCATCAGTCAGCATTACAAACCTTGGAGGCCCGTTTTACTACATAACTAACGAGTGGCAGACGCTCGAGTCTTACGATGCCGACTCGTATGCTACCGTCGACCACCTCCTCAGCCTGCCGACCTGCACCGGCCTGATCGGCGCCACCGGCATGTGTCTCGGCGGCCATCTCGCCGTCCGCGCCGCCGTACGTCCCCCCCCCCCCCCAGCTTCCCCTTCTCCCCAAAGCCCCCAGACTGCTAAAAATTGCCTCCCCTTCAGCTTGACCCCCGCATCACCGCCTGCATCTCCTACTTTGCCACCGACATCCACAGCCGCACGCTCGGCCCCCATTCCAGCGCCAACACGTCTGCCGACGCGCCCCCCGACAGCATCCACACGCTCGACCAGTTCGGGCGCTTCAAGGGCGAGGTCGCCATGATCTTTGGCGTCAAGGATACGCACGTGCCGGACGCGGGCCGCGACCTGATTCGCGCCAAGATGCGCGCGGCCGGCGTCGTCGCCAGCTTCCACGAGTTTGCGTGGGCGCAGCACGCGTTTATCCGGGACGAGCTGAGCAAGGGCCGCTACGACCCGGCGGTGACAAAGGTGTGCTTTGAGGTGCTGCTCGAGGTCTTTGGGCGGGTGCTCAAGACGGACCTGGGCGTCAAGGGCAGCGTGCCGGCGGTCGAGCACGATTGCTAGTGGCATGTAGTTTACGCGAGTTTCCAATTCTATGCTGCAATAATGGAAGACTTGGTTTTCTTGTTTCATTCATCTCTGCCTCGTGTTTGAAGCTTTTGTTTTATCGGCCATACTTGACGCCAGCTCCGTTCAGCGGGCAAGTTTCTCCAACAAAATGCGGAAATCGTAGGCATCCGGAAGCCAATCACTTTTCCGACGAATGGGAGCTGCCGGTGCTTTTAGCAGAATGTATAGGTAGGTACCTGTATGCAAAAGTGATCGTGGTGTATTGCTCCAGCCCACGCTTGCGTTCGTCTGCCCGGCTGGCAGCTGGCCAAGTTGTCAGCTGCGAGCTCCGTTTAGAAGTCGATCTCGCCTTTCACCGACTTCGTAACCAATGCCCTGTTTTGGAGGGTTATTTGGATCGTCGTGCTCGGAGCAAATAAAACGGGCAAATGTAGCCATGGCTGGAAAGCAGCAAAAAGACAGAAAAGAGAGAGAAAATTAGGATTGGTTTGACATTGTTCGTTCTGCCATCTTTGGTTGTTTATCTGTTAATCGTGATTAATCATGCTATTTTATTCATTCGTCGTTCCTGAATTCTCTTGGTAGCTCAATAAATGGAATCCCCATCCGATCTCTTTGCCAAAGTTCCAACGCTGTGAACTGACACTTTGCTCAGTCGATCCGCGAAATGATCCAAAGAATGAACAGTATTGCTATGATAGAGAGCATCGTTATAAACGGTGCATACTTCCAAAACCCGCTATCTTCTCTTACTACGACCTTCTGCCTGGGTATAACAACCCCTTTACCCCAAATGGAGGCAACCGGTCCATCCTGACGATGTGTTTGTATCCCGGTATCTTGTCCCGTCGCTGTGATGCTGGTGACGGCGGCGACCTGCGTTGTAGCGACGGATTTCGCAGCACATTGATGATCAAAGCGGTCCAGTAGTATCTCGAAATTGGATTCGAGGTCTTTGCGCATCATCTTGAGCTCCTGGCACCACCCTTCAGAAGGCGCAGAATGGTCGCCACAGGCCACTTTGGGTCCGCCGTCCGACTCTGTGTCGTCGACAGCAGCAGCAGACGCCGACACCGCAGCGAGGTGCTCTTTCGCGACGGCGCCAACCGAGCGCTCCTCCGCAGCACTATACATGGATGGTCGTCAGAGACGAGCAGCGATTCGAAATCGGATGAATCAAATTCCCCTGTCCAATGGGGGCGGTTAGTAGCCATATCACCCGAAGCGCGTTGGCGGGGTTTTTGTTTGAAGCATATCAGTACGAACAACTTACATTTATGGTAGGCGGGTATTTCTCGTAATGAGGGAGAGAGGAAAGATGTAGACAAAAACACAGGTACGACGAAAGCTGGTCAAATCAAGTCGGGAGCGGGTGGACACGAGGGGGGAAGCGCAAGGGAAGGAGAGATGATCGGGAAGCAGCTCTTCAAGTTCGTGCACGGCCATGTATTTACAATGATAGTAGTGCTATTAAGGGTAGGAGCCCCCAGTACTTATTATTTAGTGGTCTGCCGCGCCGTCTGTTTGCCGGGCGGCTGGGTTCTCTGCTCTTACGTACAACCTTCAAATTCGTTTCCACTTAGAAACGAGATTCAGCGTTGACGAGGGGGGCAGTGACAAAGAGCAGCCTGTGAGGGCTACAACAACGGATCAAGGCTTCATATCCCTTGCGGATTTTCATACATAATGTCCTCCGCATTGGTCGAGGTCTCGCTGACAACAAAACGCCGGCCTCTCTGTAGTTAACTATCCGCTTCGCTGCTTCCCTTGATGGCCTTTCGACTACACAGGGAATGACTAGAGTTTGCAGTATACAATTTTGAAAAAAAAAAAAAGTATATTTTGTTTTTGTAGATGTGTGTTGTCGCAGGCTTCATTGCGTCATTGTTCAGGTATAATGCTCTCTGCACATTGCCAGAATGGGCCAGCCACAACTACCAACCCAACTAACAACATGCGAACCGCATCGATCAACAATCGTACCAGACCAAAAAAGTTGCGCCAAACTGCTTCCTCCCAGCATTCTCTCATTCATATCACCACCTTGTACACCACCACCACCCCCCAATTCCTCAACTCTGCACGCTACTTGTTCTGCTTGGCCTTGTCCTCCTCCTCTTTATCTGACGCAAACGCCGCGATAATCGCCTTGCCCTCGTCCGCGTCCTCCTGGTCCCACGGCTTGAGGCCCATGGACGCCATGAAGTTGGTCCACCCGCCGTATGACTTGCAGATGGCGCGCTCCGTCGGCGTAAGGGGCGGTTCTGGCACGGATTGTGTGACCGTCATGGTTAGCAGTCATACCGCCGCAGGAAGGAGAGTGGAGAGAAGGGGCGCGACTCACGAAGGCTGTCCGTATTAGGCATCTTGTTTAGAGATGATTGAGCTTTATTCGGTTTGTTGTAAAGGGAACAACGCCCAAAGATCATCGTCGCTCCGAACCAAGGACCAGTGCGACCCACTCTTTTTTAAGGTGCTTGCTTGCATAACTGAAACTCTATATCTTGCGTCACTGACCGTTTTGTGTAATACATTCACTGGCCACGTTTTGCGCATGCAAGATCATCATTCAATGCAATGTATTTGAAATTCTGTCTGAATCCATGTCTAAGAGCCTCTCCAGCTGCCATCATGGCTGGCAACAACATCAGAAAATTAGTACACACGCGATGCTAGATAACAATAAATAAACATAGGCTAGCGAGCGACACTAGCAACATAGGCAACAATGTTCATCAACAACCAATTGCCCCTCCTCACCTGAGGTTGGAAGGCGACGACGGACCGCGCGAGGGCCGACGACCGACAGGGTGGCTGCGCACGTTGAGCGAGGTAGAGCGACGAGGTTCCTCCTCATCCTGGATGTGCACAGTCTGGAACCCTCCATGGCTGTGGCCACTGGCACCTGCGGTCCCGCCGGGATGGTTGCGGTCATAGAATGTCGAGGGCATGTCCGTCGTGGACTCTTCATCAAATGTTTCCAGACGCGGGTTCCTGTGGTGCGATGAGAACTGGCTGTCAGTCGGTGTCAAGCCAGTGGCGCCCGTCAGACCCTCGCCAGCCTTGCGGCGACCGCGTTGGCTCTCCTTCTTATGGAGCTCAGAGCGCATCGCCTCAATCTCGCGAGAGCGTCGCGTGTCCCCGGCCACAGACTCGTCAACGGCGCTGACAGGAGTGTCGTCACGAGAGTCCCACATGCTGATCGTGGTGTTGATGGCGAGAGGCACGGTGTTGAGCTCCGAAATGGCGGCTTGCTCAGCGGCTGCATGTTCTTTCTCGGTCTGTTCCGGGTTGGTGGGTACCATGCGAGCAGCCTCCTTGTCCTTGGCGTATTTGTCGCGACCAGCCGCAGCAAACTCGTCGGAGACGGCGACAGAGTAGCTAGGGTTACCAGGTCCACCAAGAGCCTCGCTTCCGCCACCAGGAGCGTAAATAGGGATCTTTTTGAGGGCGACGACGAGAGCACACATGAATTTGGAGCGACGAGCGGCGCGGACCTTGTCGTTGTGCCAATTGCACTTGTGCTTAATCGAGATGTAGAGAACCATCTTGTCGAGATTACCAACACCGCCAATGCCAATGGAAAAGTCGGGGTAAAAGTCGCGAGAGTTGTCGGCGTGGCGAACAAACTTTTCCATCTCGAGGCGGAGCAGCTCGACGTCTTCGAACGTGGTGTCATAGGAGACATTGAGCTCGATGGTCTCAGTCATGGCCTTGCTGCGAGAAATGTTGTCAATCCAGAGGTTGTTGAGCTGAATGTTGGGCACCTGAGTGACTTGGGACCTATCAAGACGCTTAAAGACCGAATAGAGCAGAGAGATGCGCTCGACGACCATTTGGCTTCCATTGATATCGACACGATCGCCCACGTCGTAGGGGTGCTTGACAAAGAGGAATATGCAGGAGCCGAGGAATTCCTGGGTGGTGACGGCGAAGACGAAGGAGAGGGAGAGCAAAGCAGTGCCGGCGGTACCAACAACAGTGACGAAGCTGCTTTTGAAAAAAGCAAGAAAGATGAAGACGACAATGAGAAGGACAATGAACAGCAGAACCTTATCAAGCACGCGAAGAGCCTGACCAATATCCTTCATGCCTTCAGCAATAGCCTTGCGCTCATGACCCATTTCTACGGTTTTGCGAACCATTTCGTCGAGACTAATGTCGCCGTTCATGTCAGAGTCGTAGACAGCGAAAGCCTCTTCGGCCTCGGTGCTGTAAGCGGGGCCGAGGACCTCATAAAAGTCTTCAATGTACAGTGCCTCTTTGCCTTCGACAACAAAGGACATCCAGATGCGCCTGGCGAGAGCCTCCGAGGGCAGTCTCTTTTCGAGAGCTTCGATGACGACCGTGTGGGAAGAGTTTGGGTTGAAAACTTGCTTGCCGGTGATTTCCGAGGCGAGATTGCCAAAGACGGAAGTGACCTTGTCGCCGATACGGCCAACGTCACCAATGAGCCTCATGGGGGTGGCAGAGCCTTGACGCTTGTGGCCTGCCTTTTTGCGCAGCATCATCTCGATGCTGTCGTCAATCACATAGTCCTCCTCGGAAAACTCGCGGCAGTACATGGGGAACAGGGTGCGTGACGCCTCGTAAAGGAGACCAAGGAGGCGGACTTCGCGCTTGGATTCTTTGATGCGCAGGGCAAAGGAGCGTTGGTGGTAAGAGACACCGATGAGTTGGATAATGGCCTTTTCTGCGAGCAATACGGCAGATGAGGCAAAAGTGGCTCCGAGAACACGCTCGAGGCTGATGCACCACGGAATCTCTTTGGGACTGATGGCTTCGCTGAAGAGGTTCTTGAAGGTGAGCCAGGTAGCCAGGGCCCAGAAAAAGAGCGAAAAAGGAATCACCATGTTGCGGAGGACGGTGGCATACTTGCGCACGCCAGCGCTGACAATACCACAGAGAGCCATGAAGAGCTGGGGAAGCAGAAGAGCGGCAAGTTTGGCGGCCCACAGAGTCAACCAAGTGATTTCGATCCATAGAAAGATGTTGAAGAGTGTAGGGCCATGTCTGGCTTCACCTTTATCGTCTGTGGCAGTTCCCACGTTGATGTCATCTCGGTGGCCCGTGACCTTGAGAACGATGATGGGAATTGCGAGCAGTATACCGACGGGAACAACGTAGACCATGTATCTGGTGACGACGGAGAAGCCGACAATCCTTTCGTAAAGGCGGCCGAGGGCGTTGAGCTCGACGTCATCGCCGGTGCCCTTGCGCTCGAGGCCGTCGGGGGCGTGCTTTTTGCGGCGACCATGGTGGCCTGGCTTTTCAGCATTGGAATCGGTCGAGTCGTTGTGCGCGTGCTTGCCGGCGGCAGTCTGGCGTGCGCCGGTGGAGGAAGCGTAGCTCTGGACATTGGTGAGGGGGATGTCGCGTTCCGTCATTTCGACTTGGGAGCCGCCGTCGAGCTGGACGAAGCCGGCCGAGTTTCTCTTGGAGGCGCGTGAAGAGTTTCTGTGGTTCATTCGAGAAAGGAGACGCGCAAAGACTTCGTCCCTTGGCGCTGGCTGTCCTTGATTGTGTAACGTGTGGAGTCGTCTCCCGTTTCAGAGGTGTAATTGTTTAGACGAGCTCGCCTAAGTCAAGATGAAACGCCTGCAGACAGCAATTGGCTGAGAGAAGCTGAGTATAGTTGGGAGGATCGAAATCGCCAAAAGTGATACAAAATTAAAGAATGTGTATATGTCTTCGGTACTTGGTTTGCGGGGTTGGGCTGAAGACCAGCTTCAGATGCAGTCGTGATATCAGCGCCGTATCGGATGAGTTCTGGTAGGGGATGAGAGCTTGAGCAAGCCAACTAGTGAAGTCTTTTGGCAGGAGAGGAATTCGATTATGGCAGCAGGAAAGCTATCACCAACAAGCCCCGTTATCAAGGATTGACGATGACGAATGACGATAGCCAAGAGAAAATAGGTTGCACCACCAGGAAACAAGGGTAGGTAGGTGATGATGGGAAAGGGAAGAAGGTATGCAAGAGGGGAGAGGGAGAAAGAATATAGGAGAATCGAAAGAAGAATGAATAGTAACGAATGTGAAGCTTGAGAGATGAAAGCAAGGATTTTCCAAGGCAACAAGTCAGAATAGCAAAGGAACAGTGGAGGTGGAAGACATGAAACTGAGCAAGGGTCGACCCCCATCTTGTCTTTCCTTTTTTTATTTTTTTTATTCCTTTCTTTGCCAAGCGGGTGGTGGTACCTGACGGCTGGGTCCCGTAAATATGGCGCCGCTTTAATACCGAACCCCAGCTCACCAGCTGTATGGAGTAAAGAAGCAACCTGTTTGCAAGGAAGTACGGAGCCCTACGGAGTACCTAGGTAGGAAGCAAACGGCGGCTCTAGTTTGTCGTCTGAAATCAAAAGCGGCATCGACTCCGTCTTTGTGCTCTCCACTATAATCCACCCGTCAGGGGACCATGCCAAGCGCCACATGGGCCCGGTAGAAGAAAATATCTAGGGGCCTGTTGGCCTGAAAGCTGCTGAGCTGGCCCGCTATTGACTGACCCTGGATCGCTGTAGCTATTTTTCCAGCGGAGTCTTAGCACAATTTACAGCGAGAAACTGCGCTATAAACCCCACCGCGCACCACTGTTTGTTCACTACCGTATTCGTGCGGCTACATCCAGCTGCCATCTCCAAGCACATAAATACCTATTCAGGTTGGCATGGATGCCCTTTGTTTTTAACTATCGGCCCATATAGCCATGCATCATTTTTATTTGAAATTATAATTATACCACATCTGCGCCGGCATGTCCGTCAGGGGTCAGGATATAAATAGGAGATCACTCCAAGGTATCTTCAAGTTCTGTGCCTTGCCGAGCCTATCTATATTCATACACAGCCACCATGCCGGAGCCCCTGTTCAACGGCATGACGACCAATATTCCCCCGCCAGGAACCTCGTATTCCCCTAAACCTTTTTGTCTTTTACCACGCCGTGTGTTTTTCTTGGATCAAACGCTTCGCCTCGATTAGTATCGGTAGCCAAAACGCCCAGATATGAATTTTTGCGCTTGCCAATATCCTTGACCTGGGTATGACCTCAACGGGGTACATCGTAGCACCGGGCATGCTGGGCTCGCACTTTGCAGAATATATCATAGAATCTCCACCAAGCGACCTTGACGTTGCAAACTCGACTTGGCAGTTACGCGGCATCATTAGCGCCGCAACTTGTTCCGCGCAGCTGTCAACTTGATTGACCGACTTGACGAGCCATGACGTTGAGTCACCTGCTAATTACGAATATTGAACTTGCTTTTTCTCCGCCATCGAGGAAAAATCAGTGACGCTACCCAGTAGTACTAGTACCCGCCCTCCACCACAATCCCCATATCTCGTCAAGACATGACTTCACATGTTCCACCAAAGAACCACAAACACGACAATCCAGCAGCCACTGGTATTTAGGCAACTCCACCACAAGTAGTCAAGCGTTCAGGATACCGTGCCGGTGCTGATCGCCCTCTCGCCAATCCACCGTCGATTCAACTTCTTTTACGGATACCAGTGTTCAATCAGTACAACTACATCACCAGCACACACAAGTCGGGCCCGAGAAGTCATGACACTCCAGGCAGGGGACCCAGGCACTTGGGAATAAGCACCCATTCATCTACACAAACTCCGCAATATCTGAGACCTCGATTTCCGGCGTGGCGCACACATCCATATCGGCACAGGCCAAATTGACACAAATATTGCTTCCCTGCCAGCATCAGGACACCGGGCCACCACTGGTGCTCCCATCCGACTTGAATGAGCTGCCTCTACAAAGCCAGCACAAACAATGCCCGCACAACAACAGATATCAAATCATTCCCGAATTCTGTATGCTAGCCGCTTTGAAAACTCAAAGCGTGCGATAAAGTCCAACAATCAACTTGCACGTGATATTATAACGCCTGATCAATAACTGAGCTTCACGTGGTCCTTTTGTGATGTATATGTAGTGTTGGCAGGCAGGCACGTCCCGGCTCGCTGACTCAGCCAGCCAGGACCCCTCATCAGCCGCCACCTTCTTTCTCCCTAGATAGCCTCTCTTCTCTTATACACACATTTATTTAGGTCTTTACTTTAGCTTATACCCTATAGTATAACTCTATCTCCCTCTTACTTAATTTACTATATAGTAGTAATTACTATTTCTTACTAATTTTAACTATAGAAAATTATTATCTTTATATTATAAGCCTTAATATAGCCTTTTTTAATAGTCTCTTATTAGAAAAAAAAGATTAATAACCTTTAAGATTAAGCTTAGCTCTTTTTTATTAAATTCTATCTTTTATTAATACTTTATTATATTATAATATATTATAAAAATAATAAGGTCTAGTTATATTTATTACTTTAGATATAAGTTATTTTTAAATATTATTACCTTTTAGCTTAGATTTATTCCTTTTATTTAGTCCTTAGAAGATTAAAGATATATTAGCTTATTTTAAGCCTTTCTAGTTAGCCTAAAAACCCCTTTTTACCTTATTTTAACCTCTTATCTCCCCTTATTTAAATAATATTACTAGATATATAATAATCTATAATTGTCGCTTAAGGCACTAGCTCAAGCGGCTAATTACACGGGTGCCTTAGGCAATAGCCGGTTACACTTTAGAAGAGCTAATTCACCCCACTTTATCTATAAGCTATAGAGGCTATAGTAACTTAACTATAAATAGCCTTAATTATATATAAATAAAACCTTTTTTATATCACTTAATTAAGACTACTAAAACTAACCTACCCTATTTTAACACTAATTAGTAGTTATCCTTAGGGACTAACCATAGACTAATAAGGCTCTAGAAGAGATATATAGGAGGTAACTAGTCTTTAGCTTATACTAACTAAAGAGATTAAATAATACCCTTTTTTTAATAAATTAGCGCTATATAAATTAAAAAAGGAAGCCTAATACCTTCTCTCCTTATTATCTAATATAATTATAATACTATTATATAGTACCTCTTAATAAATTAGCACTCTATAAATTAAGAGGATAAAATATACGTTAAGATAATAATATATAACTATAAAAGCTAACTAAATAAAAATAATAAGTTCTAATACTAACCTTATTAGCCCCCTAACTAGGAATAAAGGTAATAATAGATAAACTATTAAAAACCCCTATCTTAAAAGGTAAAGCTAGAGCTAAGAGCCCTTAGTAATTAGTAACTAATACTATAGTATACTAATTCTAGTATATAATAGATAAAGCCCTATACCCTTTAAAGATATTAAATACCTATAATAACCTAGAATAATACTTAAGAGAAATTAATAGCGTAGAGGTATATCTAATTAACTACTATAAAAATAACCTAGTAATAAATATACTAATAACTATATATAAACACTTCTAATTAACCTATTTAGACTAGCTAAAGGAAATCTTTAATAATATAGATAAAGAGATCTAAATAGTAATTAGAAATATACTATAAGTAAAAGGAGTCTATATTTATAAAGGATTAGGTATTAAGATTATAAATACTTTATCTAAAGTCACTAAATA
>JAEIJG010000661.1:0-21798 GCA_037289395.1 Beauveria scarabaeidicola
GCAAAAAAAAAAAAAAAAACAAAGACTCGCTGCAGGGGGCATGCAGCGCGCGGAGGGCAATTACGAGTCCTGTTGTGTCCGGGCATGTGCATTGATGAAACAGAAAAGTTGAGAATAACAAAGAAACGCACAATGTTGAGTCGGCGATTTGGAATGCGAGGAGTGCGCAGGTCTAGCTCTCTTCTATCCGGTGTCGCATCCAGCTGTTCGTGTCGTTCGTCAAGTATGAAGTGCCTGCAAACCGTCGTACTACTAACATAATCGGAATGCTCCTCACGATTTGTGAGCTCATTTATGCACTTGACCGAGTCTGCATCTCCCATCGCCATCCCGACTCGTCAGTCGTCATGTCAGTCGCGTGGTAATCGTCGTTTTAGTTGTCAGCAACATGCGCCTCACGCACACGTAGTGAACCAAAGAAATATAAGTTGTAGGTTTTCTACCACCCTGTAATATACACACGCTCTGTCCCCAACGCAGAAACAATGGCAAGATATCAAACGACCTTCTCTTCACCTTCACACCTCCCGTTTAGTTCTTCGCCGCCTCCAGTTCCCGCTCCGCTTCCCGGTAGTACTTGGCCGTGTCGACGCCGTGCTGGTTGTGGTTGACAAAGTTGAACCACGGTACCGTCGCCATGAAAAGCGCCGAGTACCGGCTCTGGCGCGCCGCCACGCCCTGCAGGTACGGGCTCAGCGTGGACTCGCCGTACAGCGGCTGCCCGGCCTTGACCTTGGCGACCATTTCGCGCATATCCATCTCGACCTCTCTCGCGTTTTCGGTGGCGCCATAGAATCGCACTATAACTGTGGGTTAGCTTTTCGTTGTCGTTGTCGTCGTCGTCGTCGTCGTCGTTGATGACGATGGTTTCGAGAATTGAAGGATTGTCGTTCAACGTACAGGCGGAGCGCTGGTAGAACCAGAGGAAGCCGCCGGCGAGACCGACAAAGCCGGCCAGGCGCATGGCCTTGGCGAAGCCGCCGCGGCCGACGTGTGAGGGCGCAAACTTCTCCAGCGTGTAGAGCGCCGCTGGGGCAAACGCAGCGCCGAGAGCACCGGCAATGTAATCTTCCCTGCGGGCATATCCAACGACACGCTTAAAGTGGCTGCAAAATAGGTCGGGATACGGTCAGCAAGGAGTAATTGATCCCATATGATAGCCCCTATCGGTTTAGACATCGAATCGTGGCCATCGGGGCATGGAAAGCACATACGGGTCGTTGTCGATGAGCTACGTCGCCGGGTCAGCAATTTTCATCAATTGACAGCATTGAAGCTCCTGCAACGTACCGGATAGTCCGTCTGGACAATCTTGCTCGTGCCGACGTAGGACGCCGGCGCCTGCTTGGTCGTAGTCTCCGACATGTTTGCGTGGTGGTGCCCAAGACCTTTGCTCGTGGATTACATACAGCCAATGAATGCCATGATGAAGCTCAGCAATGGATGTGCCTCAGCATTGAGGCACGTGATCCACCACCCAGGTAATACACGTGACCCATCCCGTGTAAATTGATGCCCCACCATCGCGTCTCCCAACGCGTGCCATCGTGTAAGTGGTCGCTTCAGGTGAGGATATCTCGAGCACAGCAAGAAAAAATGCCGTCGGCGACGAAATCTGCCGCCAGGACGTCCGGCAAAGACAAGCATGATGATTTGGATAACTACAATGTTGGGGATCTCTCCGACGACCCGTTTGCGACACCCAGCCCAACGTCCAAGAACAAGCGCAAAAGCAACGATGCTGGGCTGGGTATTGACGAAGAGGTGGACGTGCAAAAGAGAGCCAGAGCACCTACTGTGAAGCTCGACGAGGACAGGTGTGTAACGAATTACTTGAGCCGTAGGTGGCTAGACTTTTGTTATTCTCGCTCACAGCAATGCACCAGGCTTTTGAGTGATGCTGGCATCCCGAAGCTACGAAAACGGGCCCACGGGCTCAAGCTCAAGGGCAAAGGCCACGAGGTAAGTACTCGAAAAAAGTCCAGACTACTAGCGACTAACTGGAAAACTTTAGTTCTCCGACATGTCACGGCTTCTCTCATTCTATCAGCTCTGGCTCGACGACCTCTACCCCAAAGCGCGCTTCCTCGACGCCCTGGCCATGGTCGAAAAAGCCGGACACAAGAAGCGCCTCATGACCGCACGCAACGAGTGGCTCAACGAGCGCAGGCCCCAATCCGCCGACTACGCCGTCGCCGCTGATGACGACGACCCCTTTCCTCTGGAAGACCGTCCCGACACCGACACCGCGGTCAGCCTGCCCGAGCGCCCGTCTGCGGGTCGATTGATCCAGGGGCGCGCAGGACCCGGACCCAGCACGCCGCCGCGCGGCGACCAGCACCCGGACGACTTTTCCGAAGACGACGACTTGTACAATGTGACGCCGCGCGCGGGGCCGCGACCCGGGCTCACGGCGCTGCAGCCGGACGCGCCCGACGACGACGACCTGGATGCGCTGATGGCCGAGGCGCAAGACCACGACCGCGGGCTGCCGCCGGCGCAGCGAGCGCCGGAGAAAGGGGGCGGTGACGACGATGATTTGGATGATTTGATGGCCGAGGCGGAGGTGCAGGATGCAGGGCCGGTGAAGAGCATTTTTGGGAACCCGAGTGCGAGCAAGCCGGCGGAGTCGGGTTGGGACGACGACGAGGCGGCGCTGCGGGAGATGGAGGGGTTTTGAACGGACTAGAAATTGTACTGGCGTCGAGGAGTTTTTTTTATTTTTATTACTTACTGGATTATCATACACCAGTATTGTACAATGATGATGAATACGCTTTACATATTATTACTGACAAGTCATGAAAGGTGACACAGAAGTTACTGTGCTGTTATTGTTCTATATATCGTCTATGCGTTGTCTACATCTTCTTTTAATTATATTTTTTTCCCAGACGCATCATAATTTTGGCTTTGCCGGTACATCGAGCCAAAACGCATCGCTCTCGGCATACACGTCACCATTGCCATCCTCAATGAGCGCCTGCAGCCAGGCCTTGCGGCCCGTCGTCCGCTTCTGCAACCAGGTCCGGCAGAGGTACACGCCCGGCGTCGCCAGCGGCTTCCTGTAGCGGATATTCAGCTCCAGCGTAAACGTGCTGTCGCCCTCTGTGCTGAAGATGCTGCAGGCGGTGCCCATGGCGACGTCAAGGATACCCGCCGTGACGCCACCGTGGGCGACGTCGACGTGGCCGTTGACGCCGCTGCCGAGCGCAAACAGGCACAGCAGCTCGCCGGCGAGCGGGCTCGTGCCGTTGTCAGCGTTGTCATCATCATGGTTACTATCCGGGAGGGGGCGGTAGAGGGTGTGCCAGGCGCGGATGGTGTCGGGGCCGTTCATGACGCCGGAGAGGTACGAGTCCTCGTTGGTGCGGGCGCGGTCGCGCGTGCGCCAGCCGACGAGGACGGGTGAAAGCCGCGAGTCGACGAGGAGTTGACGGCACCATAGCGGTGATGTGCGGGAGCCAAAGGTGGCTTCGGCCTCGGGTGAGAGTGGCGCCGAGGTTATCGTGGGGGTTCTTAGGAATACCATGTTCGCGGTGGTGATTTAATCTGAGCCAATTGAGGTTGCTGTCCATGTATTATTACTAAATCTACCCGAGGCTGATCTACGGATAGATGCAGCCAAATCGCAAGGTGATGAGTCAGCTGTGACTGAAGCATCCGAGCGCTGCAGCTCGAATGTTACAGCGGCCTGTTTATGGTTCGAGCAGACTTTCGAGGCAAAATACAGCGGCCAACCACTAACATGGAACCTACGCAAGCTGGACATGGCCTACAATAGAAACAGCAATAATTCATCGGTCAAGTAATGCTCATCTCTGGCATATATCAGTTTAAAAAAAGAAAGAAAAGAAAAGGAAGAAAGGAAGAAATCAACATCCAAACCATCGCATAAGCACTGCCAAAGACAATAGTGTTGAAATGGCCCGTCGGCTGTGGTACACACCATAAATCTTTCAGCCGCCGGGTATTAATCATCGCAACACCGATGGCTCATCTCCACGCTCTTGGCAACGTTGTATCTCGCATCGAGCCATGCAGCTTAATTCCATACTTTTCCTTGTTTGGAAGGTCCTCGATGGAAGCCCTCGGTCGTGATGCTCCCGAACTGAGGCGGGGAATCCCTGTACAAAGTATGCAGCCACCAAGCAGCCGATGAGTGCCTCGCACGGATGCCAATAATCATGACAATGATGACATGGTTGCACGCGGATCCTCCAGTCGTTCTTGTTCTTGCAACGTCTATTGCACATCAGTTTAGCTTCTAGCGGCAACTGAAAGCATGGCCAAACGGAAGCGGCTTTTGACCTCGTGGGGTATATAACAAGGCGACAGCCAGGTAACGAGATGGGTAGACAACGGATATCTCAGTATCAACCGCTGAAGCCATTCGCAACAACAAACATGTGGAAGCAAGCTCTTCTCGCGGCGGTGGTAGCAGGTGCTGCTACCACCGAGCCTATTCGTATTCCATCTGCCCCAAACGCCGATTCAGTTCCCAGCCAGTCCTTCATCAGCTACTCCATTGAGCTGTCATCCTTTCCCGATTTTGCCGGTAAGTACCCTTTCTCTCCTCATTCCGCCCTCAAGCCCCCAACCCTCACTCACTCTTCTCCCAGGCAACAAATCCAGCCCCAACAGCTTCACCGACAACCTCCTCACCAACATTGGTAACATTATCGGCAGCAAGCCGTATATCCGCGTCGGCGGCAACACCCAAGACTTTGCGCTGTACAATGCCTCGCTGCGCACGCAAATCAACGGCACCTACGACCCGCGGCGCTCCAACGACTACCCAACCACCATCTATCTGGGTCCCTCGTTTTTCGAATCCTACCAGACCCTTCCGGGCGTGCGCTTCTCCCACGGCTTCAACCTCGGCAAAGGCGCCCTCTCGGCTGAAGGCTGGCAGGCGCTCGTCGACACGGCGCCGCTCGCGTGCAAAGCGCTCGGCCGCGACCGGTTCTACGGCTACGAGTACGGCAACGAGCCCAACGACTACAATATTGGCGGGGAATACAGGCCGCGTAACACGAGCTGGGGTGTTGGGGATTATGTGAGGGAGTGGCGGAACGGCAAGGCCGAGATTCACAGGCAGATGCGCAAGCACTGTCCGGAGCTGGAGGAAAAGTACCTGACATTCATGGCGCCGTCGTATGACGATCGGGCCTGGTCGCTCCCGGCTGTTGATGTCTGGAACCTAGGCCTAGACAAGGACAATGACATCAACACCTACTCGGTGCACAAGTAGGCGACCCTCGACGTTTTGATAAGTGGAACGAAATTGGCCACTCTGACTGACTTGTCTACAGCTACATTGACGGTGCGACCTCGCCGGGCGTGACTTTGCAGCACACGCTCATGAACCACACCCGCACCACGAGCGCCGTCGACGAGCAGGTCCGGCGGTACAAGAAGATCATGGCCTTGGGCAAGGGCACGGCGCCCCTCATCTTTGGCGAGACCAACTCGCTGTACAATCAGGGCAAACCGGGCCTGTCCAACTCGTTTGGTGCAGCGCTCTGGGGTCTCGACTTTAACCTGTACTCTGCGGCTACTGGCTACCATCGCGTGCACATGCACCAAGGCACCAACTACCGTGTAAGGTTCCCCTTTCATAGCAGGATGTGAAGCTGCACAAAGATGGTTGTCGCTCCGCTAACACGAGGGTAGTACCAAAGCTGGCAGCCGGTTGACACACAGAAAGCCCCCAAGGGTACCAAGGCGCCCTACTACGGCAACGTCGCCGCCGCCAGCGCCCTGGGCAACCTCCTCCACGGCAACGTGAGCGTGACGTCGCTGCCGCTCGCGTCCGACGCCGAGGTCGCGTACGCCATCCACGAGGGCGGCCGCCTGCGCCGCGTCCTAGCCATCAACATGCACGGCTACAACACCACAAAGGACGGCGCGGGCGTCGACCCGCTGCCCGCGCCCAAGCCGCGCCCAAGCCGGCCCTTTTCCTTTGCTGTCGGCCACGTGCGGGGACCGGCTACAGTGCAGCGGCTCATGGCCAACGGCAGCGACGCCATCACGGGCATCACGTACGACGGCTGGAGCTACAACTACGAGCTGGATAATGGAAAGCCGGTGAGGCTGCGCAACGTGACGACGGGGGAGACGGTCAAGGTGAGCGGAGGGGTTGTGACGGTGCATGTGCCGGACTCGTCGGCGGCGCTGCTGCATATCGGAGACTAGATTGGTATTTGCAGTTGACGGCAGTCAATGACACTTTTATTCTCCCCGTGCAGGGACAAATGCTGGTAGAATGTGCTCAGACTTCAGTCGTGTAATGTTGTTTGATTGCGGTTTCATTGATTAGATATTTTTGAATTTGGCATCTTGGCAGTGTCGATCTGGCATTTGCGGCGCTTGGGGCTCGTCGCCAAGAAAGATTTTCGACAAAACATGCTGGCTGGTTCATATTCACCGTAGGTCCTTTTTTGGATCTAGCATTGCCGAATCATTGCGTCGTTTCGTCCGACTTGGAGTTCAGTATAGGGATCTGTCCGTGTCGATACACCCCGGCCTGCTTCGTCCCCGAGGCTAGGGCGTCTCATCTCGGCATGCGAATGCTCTTGTTTCGCGCAGAAAGTAAAGTCGCGGGCAACTCACCTTTGATGAGACTCTCTCCAATGTTCCTTTTCTTTCCCCTCTTTTTACCCCCCTCAGAGAAGGGAATGGGTCAGTTGAAACTTGAAAGGCAGTGCACGCTGCATTACTCCGTACTCGTCAGAACATTGGCCCCGCGGTGACGACAGCAAGCGGATCCCGGTGGCGGGCATTACGGGGGGGTATCGGTGGAGAGTAACAAGGCCACAACTAGATGAGGGGTCGCGAAGTGATTCGGCAAAGTTGTCAAGGTGAAGGAGGACTCTGCAAAAGGTACAGGGCGTCAAAACCAGTAAGCATGAAGCTGTATCTAAAGTATCTACAAACAAGCCAGCTCTCGGCTCTTCTGGTATCGTCTCTTGAAGTAAGTAACATGGATGGTGGATATTGGCTGGTTTATCCATGCGATTATCACGGGACATGATGAAGCCGAGATGTATCGGAGGTCCGCCGGAAGGGCAGGCAAGATACGAATAACTAGCAAAGAAGTTTTTACCCCAATCAACAAGCACAAGGTGTCTGGACGTCTTGTCTTTACCGTGAGCCTGTATGTATCTCGGCAGAATAAATCATGTCTGAAAACAAGCATAATGAAAATAGCAAAAAAAAAAAAAAAAAAAAAAAAAAAAAAAAAAAAAAAAAAAAAAAAAAAAAAAAAAAAAAAACTCCCGCAGCAATGAGAAGCAGGGTATACACAGCAGCCGGTGTTTTCTCGAATCATCAGCCCGAGTTTGATCTGCCCTCTCATCACAGCTTACCATTGCCCCCCCCCCCCTGAGTGAAAACTTGCTTCCACAACGAAAAGCTAAACAGGCATTGTTGCTTTGAAAGAAACTGCTGCTGCGCGCCGTCTGTGCATCAAGGCGGGACAAGTCCCCGAAACGGCTCGCTGATTCGTCCTGGGCGGCAATTTCGGCTCCGGGCCAGCTCCACCGAGATTCTCTGCGCCGCCCATGCCGTCGAACCAAATTCGTTGCGGTCGCGGGGGCCCAGGGGACACGGCTAACTCGGCATCGCGGGGGGGGGGGGGACCTGGCAACAGCCCGTGATGAATCTTGCGTATTTATACACGCAACCAAGCTATGGCGGAACCCCTCTATTTACTGATATATCCCCGAGCTCAGCCAATTGTCTACTAAAGCTTGCAACCTTTGCTTCTGTACGGAGTACCTCTTGTCACAGGTCCAGTGGATTGTCACAGCCTCCCGCTGCTTCTGGCCTCCCCGCTTTCTATTCCTGACGCCTTCGTCTGCGTAATGAGGCCACGAGGATACATAACAGACATAACAGACCCCGGCAGAGCTGGATCAAAAGACCCTTATGGGCCCTTTTTTTTTTTTTTACCGGGTCGATGTTTTCAAGGCCCGGCGTTTGTAAAGTGAGGGGTCAGAGGCTGCGTGTAGTCCATGTTGCTAAATAGCTTGTACAGTATGGAATAAAAAGCTGTGGCCCTGCCCATCGAGGGGAGTCGCCCTCCTGCTCTCTTCTTTCGTCTCTCTGTCAATTGCAATTCTATACCCACATCTCTTCATCTTCCAACACACATCAATTCACAATGTTTGGTTTCGGTAAGCTTTCACCTATACCCGTGGTTGAAACAACCCGCTCAGCGCCTTGCTACCACCCATCACCCATCATCACACCCTCTCGACTAACATGCCTCTAGGCGACGCCAAGGAAAACTACGACCAGCTCCAAGACGGCCGTCACGAGGCCAAGTTTTCCCACGAGCTCCTCGCCGGCGGTGCCTCTTTTGCCGCCTTCAAGGCTTTCGAGGACCACCAGCGCTCACAAGGTACGTTTCCACCAAGTCACGACTTCCCCCTCCCCCTCCTAAATAAGCTGACGCTTCCCCCCCCCCCCCCACCAGGCAAGCCCGTCTCTCACCAATTCGCCAAGGAACTCCTCGCAGGCTTTGCCGGCGCCGAAGTCGACAAGCTCATGGAGAGCAAGGGCGCCGACTGGATCGACAGGGAGCGCGCCCAGCACGAGGCCAAGAAGCGCACCGACCAAATGTACGAGCAGCACTATGGCGGCCGCGACGAGTACAACCCCGAGTACGAGGCTCCCGAGCACTTCCGAAACTAGGCGGCTTTCTTTCCGCGAGCCAGGAATTTGGTGGCTGGACGGCGTTGCGTCCAAACTTTAGCCAAAAAGACCTGAAAATAATAACGTAAAAATCATGATTCATGAAAATTAAACCAACCTTGGTCTCGCAGGCTCGACGAGCAGTGAACAAAACGGGGCTCATCCGAGTCTCACCTACTGAGTTGTAAATACTCCCTTTATTCGGCGTCGTTGAATCTGGCACATCTCGGCAGTCACATCTCTATCAGGTCCCCGACGTTCCATCCAGCGTGCAGTCACATTCACAAGCACCTTCAGTTTGTGTAGAAAAGAGGTACGCTCCTGCGTACGGTATGATACAATTCAAATAATGTACTCTTGTACTGCCTCGCTGTTCGAGGATAGATTCCCAATTGCGCCGTGACCCTTGCCTGTCCATGTAAAAGTTTGTTCAAGTTAAAAATTTCAAGCTAGACGGTACCGTTTGGAAACACCGCCTATATGTCGTCTCGTTTGCTTCAATTCCGCCACCTTTAGTATATATTTTTGATTTGGTTCCCGTTTTAAGGCAGACGACAGTTCGTCAACTGTCGTGCTGCCGCCCTTCTTCTTGATTCGCTGTGATTCCATCTTGAGACTCCACAACAAAGTCAACAATACTTCCTTGGACGGCAAATCTGCGCCGCTTAGACACCGAGTCAGCTCACAAGCTTCGTCGCGCGTACCAGACGACTCGCGCTGCAAGTTCCCGACCTGATCGTCGCCTCTCTCGGATACCAACCGCAATGCCACCATCGTCGCATCCATCAAGGGACGCGCCAGACTGGGGCTGCTGGAAAGGATCTTACGTAGAGATTTGAGTCTCAGGCTCGTGGACCTTGAAGTCGAGGCCGTGGTCCGCAGCGGCATAGTCGCTCGCTGCCATAATGTCAGAGGCAACGTGGTTTGCCTCGTCGCTAAGGAAGTCGTTGATGTCGAAGAGCTCGAGTGGTTGATCCGCGAAGCTGGAGGAAGAGTCACCAACCATATAATCGTCGTCAAAAGTTGAGGAGTTGGGAGAAGCGAAAAGCCCGCTTTCGAGGAGATAGCGATCTGTGTCAGCGGCCGTTGACACGCCGAAATCATCGCCGATGCTGAAAGGAGCAGCATCCTGAGCTGTAGAGTCCAGGCCAAACGAGGCGACATCGGAGTCTGCGACTGCTGGAACGACTGGGACACCTCCGTCGACATGTGACACTGCAGGTCAGACAACATCTCAGCAGGATATTGTGTCAGGTCGGGAGAGGTCGTCTCAGTCTGTTCCGTGGTCGTGGACTCGATGCTAGCCTCCTTCTTCGGGCCAAGCTCGGGAGAAAGAGCAACGGGGTCAACAGTGGGGTTGACCGTCATGAGGAGTTCTTCAACAAGCCCGTTGGCTAACTCGGCGTCGGCGGTATGACCATCTTGCGAGCTAAAGAGCTCGGGGGATAGAGAGATTTGGTTGTCGCGAAGCGAGTCCAAGGGTGATGAGGTGCGGGTAACAACACCAGAGTCGCGGCGGAATCGGTCGAGCTCTTCGGCGAGAATAAGGTTGGTTTTTTGAGCGTTGAGAAGGAGCGTCTCGAGTTCCTGGTTACGCTGCTCGAGGGCCTCGACCTCGAGCCTTTTGCGCTCGCGGGAGGACTGCGCGGCGCGGCGATTGCGGAGAACTCGCTCGACGCGGCGCTGCTCCTTCTCGTCATCGGTCTTGGCTCGCTTGCGGGGGGGCAAGTTGGTCTTGGGCTCAGGGAGAACCTGACCCCAGGACTTGCGCTTCTTGGCAGGCCTCTTATCGTTGGTGTCTTGATCTTCCGTCTTGATCTCCGTCTCGTCTTCGGCGACGGGTGATAGCCTGTCCGACCTATCGCAGGCATATGATTGGGGTGTCATCATTTCCATGGGGTCCATGGTCAGGTTGTGATCCGGGGTGCTCGACTCAGCGAAGAGCGATGTGTAGTTTTCGCTGGGTGCCGACAGTAGAGACTCGGCGGGCGAGACTTGTTGTGATTGTTGCAAAGCCATGGTTGTGATGCTGTGTTTGTGGGTTGGTTTTCAAGTGAGACTGGAGCAATATGCCAGTGGGCTTAAACGTCCGGTGACCACTTTTTTAACAATACAGCAAAAGCCTTTGACGTCAAGCCGAGGGCAGAAAAGCGAGCCACAAAGTGTAAAATGTAGCTGCCTACTGGCGGTGCAATGTCAGGCAATCACAACAAGGAGTGACTCAACCGTGGGCTAGGCAATATGTGGCGACGATGAGTCACTGCTGGGGTTGCGAGAATGCAGTGGGACTCTCGAAAAGGACAAGTGTTCAAATGTCGTTGCACCCCGGAAATAGAAACAAAAGAGGCTTGTGACGGATGGATGAAGAGGTAGACGATGGTAAAGGGGGTGGATGCGCTGCCTCTTTATCATTCAGGACACGGTGGTTGTTTCGAGGTGGGGTGCCTTGGTGCCTGAGGCAGAAAAGGGGCTCGGAGCCTGGTGTTGTTTCGGCTGCCCTTTTTGGAGTGCCAAGTCTCCACAGGATCCTCCCAAACTCCTCCCAGACGTCCAAGCCTCCTTGACCGAGAGGGGCAAAGTTCATCTAGTTCCTTTGCTACGCTGATGATTCCATCATCACGAATCCAACCTGGCCATCCTCTGTCAATCCGCACTTTTCGGTAACCTGCCGTCGCAGCAAACAGCAAACAACGAACAGCGGCAGAAAGCGAGCCAGACATGGCAAGCTAGACATGGCGACCAAGCAAAAAGAAAAATGTCGGCCAAGCGAGGCAATGTTTCAGGCCATCGATACCATGGCATCAGGAATCAGGAATGACTTGTGGGCTACTGATATAGCCCCATTAGTTTCAAAGCGGGCGGTAGGTCCGTGAAATCCAAAGCTTAATAATCCCTTCCCTCTGTCGATTACCCGCCATTACGACGTCGTGCCCCTGAAAATAGTGCCGTGCCTGCTGCGCTTCTGATATGCCGTGCTCCTGGGAAGAGGCGCATTGTCAGCTTGGCGCGTCTTCTGAGCTGGTCAGCCCATGCTGCTTGTGAGGCTGTGGCCGAGACTGCCGCGCATAAAACTTACGATGGCCACTCTTGGTTGATAACCACTATGTATTACTGGCAGAACATCAAGGTTGTGTGGCGATTCATGGAGTGACGATTCAGGATGTCGCACAACAAATTCTCGAGGCATGCAGTCACGTAATGACGAATCAGCCGTCTTTGTCTCTTTATACGACTCCCCGATGAGTAACAGTGCAAAGAAGGCGGAACGTAGGCTCACTGTTCCGTATCTGATGCATCGAATCTGTTTCCGTCTTCCATGCCTTCCGATGCGGCATTCTTCACCGTGTACGGAGTAGCCAAGGCCATTTCTGACGGGCCCCTGGAAGTAACGCGCAAATTGGGGCTGCTTGCTTGTGTTAGTTTGTCTAGTCATGCTCGTCCCAATCGACATGGGCCTGGCAGGCCTGCGCACGACACACTGCGACGGTGCGACCGCATCACCTCTCGTTTAAAAAAGTGGCGACCGATTGAAGCTTTTGTTTGGAACTGTCTCATAAATACAGGTCTTGGAAAGATGGAAAAGACTTGGCAACACAGAGGCAATAGTGCAGTTCTATGCCGGCCGCCGGCCAGCATTGGACGTTTAGATGATACTCAAGGGGGGTGAGATCGGCATTCGAGGGTCATCACTGATGGCCCATCAGTGATGGGCGAGATCATGAGCGGATTACTCACCGTTGACGCACAAACTAAATGGCGGCCGCGACATTCTACTGATAGGGTAATGAACGAGAACAAACTAAAGGACCGCCAACGCTGCGCACGTGCGGAACCATGAAGTCGCTTGGGGTTGAGTCGGGAGCAAGTCCGCAAAGCGTCAGCAATGCTTACCAAGGCAACCCGTTGCTTAGAATTCCCATTTTCTACTTGCGGGCGAGCCTTTTTCCCATGCCATCTCTAATCTTTGTCGGAGACTTTCACCTTTGACTCGGAACCTGCGGCCCCAAGTTCGGCTTATTATTAATCTGACAAAGGAGTAGCGTAGCAGCAGCAGCTTTGAAATGATTTCCTTTGCCGACTCTTCCAGACATTGAGCAGCCTTCACCTACCCTCCCTGTAACGGTTCCTGTATCGCCAGGGCCAACTGGCAAAAGACTAGGCATTAATCTCAGTACGAGCATTAACCAGGATCCCAACTGTGAATTCTATAGCTGTTTGTTACAAAAAACTGGTCCGGTGTATATAGTTAGCAGGCTTTTGGTCAATATGCGCAGGTGAAAATTGATGGCATCCGTGCGTTGTATACCTGAGTCGTGCCTAGCATGCCTTTCATATTACCACTTATCTCGATAACTATTCACTAAAACTTCTTCACACTACCCTGGACAATACCCCTATCTTTTCATATTAAAGCAAATTATTTCTTCCAAGCAACGACAAATTTTCTCTGTGCCACTGTCAGCTACCATGCGGGCGCCAGCCCATGCTTTAGAAAATGCCTCTGCATTTCCGCCTGAGATAAGTTTGTGGACACAATGACATTGACCGAGTAGAGAGTCGTGTTCAATGCCACAATCTGACAAGCGCCCTTGGTTTCAGCGAGAAAGCGGCCGAGCCTCACAATGTACTCTGTCACATTGACGAACCCAGCCGCTGCAACGCCCCGGAACAGTCCCGGCTCCGGACCGAGGAGGCGGTTGTGCCAGTACACATCCAACGCGGGTGGTCCCGATTCGACGGCTTCGTCGGGGTCGGCGTCCTTGAGCGTGCCGTTGTCAATGTATTTTCCGTCCACAATGGGGAAGCCGCTCTGCGTCCAGGTTTGCTGTCTGAGCGAATCATTGGTGTCATTCACGCCATCGTCAGCAGTTGCAGGGCAGAGGGAGCTCTGCGAAGCGCCTTGGTCTGGCATCCTTGCACTCTTGCTTTGCAAAGGCACGTCTGTCATTCTTGGTATACCAGAATCTCCTTGAATAAAGTTTGGTGGAACGAATAGGCCGTGTTCCTTGCTCGAATGAATGCTGAATAAAAAGCCCCGCGACAGTGTTCGTGTTCAGAGTAACTTGCCTCGTAAGCATTGCACAACGAGTTCAACATACATACGTAGCCTGGCGCTTCCTGTTGCTTCTCTCGGCGGCCTTGGCGTACACGTGCGGGGTTGTTGTTTGTTTGCTCATCAGCCATCGGGCACCAACACTTGATCTCGGTGCGTCAACATATCGATAGAGGTTCTAGACCTTCTACTCGGCCAATAAATTCATGTGCCACCGGGTGGCTGTCTGGCAGTTGCAGAAAATGAACCTCCAGAGCGATCCGTTTCGCCCTTTTCAGCAGATGCTATCCACTGCAGGCTGCAGTTGTGGCTTGAGCTGTTCAGAAGTTCTGCATTTGAGTTGATAGTGTATCAAACGTTATTGAGTCGGTGATGATTTTATGCTTATGTGTAGCGCTGCTCCTGACTGCTCTGCTCTGCCGTGGCGTGGTTAATTGGCACCTTTGTAGAAGCCATGGTATGAATTGGCTTGGCGGTGCTTGTTGTATCCTTGCTCTTCGTTACAAGATAAATTCCCTCCGAATTTTCAATATGAAATGGGCAGTCGCTTCGCTCAGCTCATATGCAACTGCCAGAACCCTCAACCGGAACAACAGCGTCTTAGCAAGAATGAAGGTAAGATTGACGACGCTTAGAAAATTCATGCGAAGATTAAGCTTTTATATTATTTAGTCATCGTATATTGTCTCGATCGCTCTCTCTGTCTGTTCACTAGTGACGTCAGCGCCTACCAATGACCCCGAGAAGCGAGATGTCAGATACGACATGCACTGCTATACCTGGGATGCAGAGCGGAACTGTCGCAATGGAAGAGCGAGGTGTAGTGGAGGCACTATTCAGTCTGTCATGAATATCTGTCGTGCTAACTGCACCTGCCTGCCTGTTACGCCGTGTGGTGTAATTTGCAAGCAGCAGCTGCAGCAGAGCAAAGACGAGGCTGAAGAGGACAAGCAGAAGGATAATGAAGCAGACATGTAGATCATTTTGCATCGCTTTAGCGTATCACGTAACATTGGGCCAATCATGGACTGCATTGCCCATCATCTCCTATGATCACAAAGGGTCAAGTTCATTGAGACGCTAGCACAAACCAGCCTCGTTCACCATCCCGAGCACCCTCGTAAGGCGAGGAGAAAGGTTTCCAGGGAGCTAGCAGGGAGCCATCGCTTTAGTTGTTCATCTCCCTCTACTATCCTTCTCTCTCTTGATTGCACCCCTTTCTGTGGTGGTCGCACGACATGTTCGCCAAGCACCATCCGCACCCTTTCACGCTCGAGTTTTGCATACCTGTGTTTCGCCCACGAGCATAGAGAAGACTATCGCTCAGGTGAAACGGCTTCTGGACGCCTCTAACCGCCTTGCGCTTGGGACGGGCCGAGTCGCTGCCGTCCACATCGCTGTCATCGTCTCCGCCGACGCGCTTGGTGCTCTTCTTCTCAGGAGCACGCTTCTTCTTGTCTTCATTTTCCAGGATCTTGACTGTGCAGTAGATGGCTTTGCCTGAGCTTGTACTCTTCCGAGACGTACTTCTCTAGCTTCATCACTTGCGCAATCGGTTTCAGCGCTCTCTGGCCAAAGGCAGTGGACCGGTCGTAGCACTGCGCCAACCCGGAGACACCACGCGGCCTTTTCGAGTAGGTCGACAGTTTAGTGAGATGATAAGTTGATTAACTGAGCTAGTCATCGTCATCTCTGGTTTCTGACATACTGTAGTGCCAATCGGGCCTGCATATCGGCCAGGGCTTTGTGTGTGGCCTTGTTCTGCGTGAACTTCGCCGCCTCTTGGAGCAATGAGCTGGGAGCGGCGAGTGCAAAGCAATGCGATGAAAGCATAAAATGCTTCCAAAGAGCCAAAGACTCAAAGACTATTTCTTTCTTCATAACAAGCCGTTTCTGTACGTAAGACTCACTGCTTTCGAGTTTGGTATATAGTTGCAACTGCTTCCACTGCTTCCACCGCTTCTGCTTTCACTCCTGTCTAGATTCCTTAGCCAAACACCATCTCTGGCATCTACAATATAGAACGGATGCACTACGCATTCTTCGTCCTCACTAAACGATAAACGAAAGAGCCTCGTCCTTGAAATGTGGTCGTCCGAACCTAGATGCACCATTACTGTCGAGACCGGCTTCTCGGCCCGAGACGGCGCCGACCGCCGCGAGAGGCGTGAATTTCGCAACACGCCCACCACCTGCGGTACGTACCTTAGCCATGTCCGTTGTCCCCGCCGCCAGGACGGCCCGGAGAGGGCTTGCAGCTGCGGCTGCAGCAGCAAGCAGAGGCGTGAGCAGCAGCCTCGCAGCCATGACCGCCGCCACCGGTGCTATGACGTGGAGGAGACGTGTTGGGGCCGGTCTCCCGCCCGATCCGCCGCCGGGGGGGGGAGGGGGAAGAAGGAGGAGGGCCGCGTGGTGCTCAAGGTGGTGGACTCGTCTTCTTCCTCCTCCTCCGTGCGGCGCCACCAATACCAGCCAAGCTACTGCATGCAGGGGAGCGTTCGGGCGGCGACTGAGGATGTGATTGCGCGGCTAGTCAGCGACGCCGACGTTCAAGAGGTGCGCGTCCACTGGCGAGATGGCGACAGCGAGCCTCTGCACCGCTCGATTTCGGTGGCAGCCCTGGCAGATAATGCCGTGTACCTCGAGGTAAGAACCAGGCGGTCGAAATTCTGTTGCTTATAGGCTGCTTGACTGTTCGTCGCCAGCCTTCCCCCCAATTTGGCTCAGAAGCCACCTCTGCGGGTTTCCGGCGCCATGAATGAGTAATGGGTAGCAATCTCAAAGGATCAATCAATTGGCCTTGTTTCAGGAGACAAAGCTTTAGCCGAGGCTTGTGTTAGCTTCGGGAACGAGGCTTGAGTGATTGAATGCCGATGAGATCTGGCTAGCAAATGCCAGTTCTATAGATGATCGCAAACAGCCTCATCGAAACGTCACGCGACTTAGCTAGAAAGCGTACACATTCTCGCCTACGCTGGTCTCGAGGCGAGGACCTTTTTGAATCAATTGGACCCGACACGGTATTTTAGAGCTAGTCAACCTTGGATAAATCAGGCTGGTCCCAGTGGACTGGCCTCGAGCCTCCCCGCGTTGAGGTGACGATGTAGTCGGTACCGGGAATACTTGAAGGGCCAAACTTGAGGCAAGCAGCTTCTCGTTAATTAGGACTGACATAAAGCTGTAATAAATCAGGTTGGCACTAGTGGACTGGCCTCAAGACTGCCTTGCCAAAAGTAAAGATGCAGTTGGGCACCGGTAATAGTGCAGGCTTCATCCTCGTACACCAACCAATTAGCAGCGTGTTTCGGCACGCATCATAGATACCGCTCAAGTTGGCAAAGTTCGCAAAATAAAAAACATTGGCCAATGCCAAAACTCAATGCCAAGCAACTGGCTCTCTCGAGCGTTCAGAGAGTTGACATCAAGTTGGGTTTCAGCTCTTGCCATGGGCTAGCTTGGGTAGCCCTAACTGCCTCACTCAAGCTATTTTTCTTCTTCTTTTCGCACGCTGCCCATGGGCTATTCGCCTGTACAGAGCGCATGCCACATCAAATTGTTTGCCAAGTTGCGGGCGGCTCTTTGTGGAGATGGGGTCCAGCACAATCGGCGTCGTGGTTCGGTCCCGAAAGCGTGACCTAGTTTGGCCGCAAATCTAGAACAAAAGAACGTTATCAGGAACACTAGTCTATACAGTTGCTTACGATTGGCGCAAGGTCCCAGTTTCACAAATGATGTGGCTTTCTAAAGTCGGCAGTGCTGAGCTGCAGTTGTGCACTGCTCCCCTGGTTGTTCTCTTTTACTCAGTATTCATCAGTGGCTTCGAGCAGGAAAACATGCAGGAGGCTCCACTGGCGGGCTTCCAATGACCCCCAAAAACGTGGGTTCGTGGTGTACGTACATGTTTAATTGACCAGTACATATCAATGGACAAATGGTCTCTGTACCCGAACTGTGGGTAGCACGCGATACGCGCGACCTGATCCGGTGAGAGGTTGCCCTCAGTTTAACGGATTGTTCTGGGAGGCTTTGGTAACATCATGTGCGTCAAATCGCCGAGGATCTAGAAACGAGGCGAAGCGTGGATCCCCCCCCCCCAAATGATGTGGCGGCCAGAGAGACGGAAACTAGGCAGAAGATCTGGGGGCGCTCTCATTCTCGTTCGATAACTCGTGGGCGGAGGCTGACGACGAAGCCAAGGTGGGAGCCTGAGAAGCCTGCTAAAACCGTCTAGGCTGGGCTGTTTAGGAGCCAGCGGGCTGTCGTGAAGGCAATACCGTCATGGAAACTCCGGGGGCCCATTATTATTATGAACAAATAAGCATCGGCGGTTCCCCTTGCTCAGCCAATGCAGCTTGGATGGGACAAGCTTTGGGCGTGCACCAATAAATATAGTGTGTTCTAAATAGCAGTGCTAGCTCCGCCTGTGAAAGGAGGCGCTTCAGCTGAGGCTCCCGCCCCCGCTGGTGAAGGTGTTGATAATGCTATTTTGCTGTTCTCGAGGCTTCTGCTCTGGATCAGCGACGGCATGCTTGGTCTCGAGCAGAGAGTTCTGAAATGGCCAGGATATGTAGCGTCGGTTGCATCGTCGGCTATACAGTCTCAATTTTAAAAGCGTATAGTCGTGGTTCATGGAAATCTCAAGGCCTTGCCATCTGGCTCTGGTGCAGTGGGTGGTGTAAATCGGACGGTTATTCTCAAATACCGACAGCTACCGACAGCCACCGACAGCTACCGATGGGCAAGGGATTTGTCGGGGACGATGGAGAAAATCCCGAGGCCTTTTGTGCCCAGGGGACAAAGCAAAAAACAGTCTGCCAGGGTTCCTTCTTGTTTTTTTTTTCTCTTTTTTGCCCATGTCCACACCAACAAGGCAACGGAAAAGCCATGGTCATGAGCGGACTCGACGATAACCCGACAGGGCGGAGAAGCCGCTCCAAGACTCTAAGTAAGGGTTAGTCCACTGCTGGTAGACGACTGTCAGTAGGCCGTGACGCAGCTAATTTTTGGCTTTGCATTATTAGTTGAACGAACTGTGACGGGGGGCTGCGTGACGCTTACTTTGGTGACAGTGACAGCCTTGGACCCAGGGCACGCCAAGGGTTGTTGTTAGCTTCAACACTCAGTGACTAGTTAGATTTCTGTAAGCGCGCCCACCTTAAACGAAATCTCATGGCGGGTACCTTGAGTCCGGAGGTACATTGTTCGTCGTCGGCCGCCTCTTTGCAACGGCAGGGCTGGCTGCGCGATTTGGAGGGGGGGCGGCATGATACGTGCACGCCCTCCTCACTCTCGTTCTTGTTGCTCTTTCATTCTTTTGCCTGTTTCTTTCCGGTCCCCCACATCAATGCCGGCCCCCAATCTGCCTGCCTAGGGTCGTCCAGAGGGGAGAGAGATGACGACTTTGGTATATAAGGACAGCGCAAGGCTGTTTCCAGTCTCCATTGTTGAAAAAGACCCCCAATTCAAACCAGCCCAGATCTTCAAGACTGTTGTTTATAAATTCAATCATCTCGGTCTTCTTTTTCCAACATCTGTAGACACGTTAGTGGCGACATAACCTCGGTGACTCGACGGCCGGATACTACACATTCACATACCGGGTTTCTACCCCACGACGGAAACATGTTTGCAACCTGGAAATACGACCGCGACACGGCAGAGGTGCAAAATATTCGTCTCGCATATGATCCCATCTCTGCTCGATCGAGTCAACATCAAGCCTGCGACCGCTGCCACGAGAAAAAGGTAATGCATCGCGCCGCAGTTGTATCCCGCAGATGTCTGTTTGAAGTTTTGCGCTGGACGGCGCGGCGGGCACTTGCAGGCCGTTGCCAGCTGCCAGAACACCTCTTGACCTGCCCGTTTGCCTCCCTCGTTTTTTTTTCTTGTAAAGCCATCTAGTCAGACTAACGTTACTTTTTTTCTTTCAGTTAAAATGCAGCGGTGAAAAAGACGGCTGCGACCGCTGCATCTCCAGCGCCCATTCTTGCGTGTACAATCGCAGCGAGGCCCGATGCTCCCGCAGAGGCAAGAGGGGCAGCCGCTGCTCGACCGACGGCGTTGAAGAGACGACGTCGAGCCGGCCCACCAGCAACGCGGGCTCGCCCTCGCGACGAAGCACACAGACAAGTCAGCAGCAGCAGCAGCAGCATCGCGTCCGAAAGGGCTCCCAATCCCGGCGCAAGTCAACCTGCTCCTCGTCGGCCCCATCCCGCGCCTCGACGGAGCCCGACGTCGAACTTTACTCGCCTCACGCATCGACTGCGCCTTCGGTCGCCGGCAGCCCCTACATCCTGGCCGCCTCCTTTGATATCATTGCAGAGAGCGGCGGCTTTGCATCGGCGAGTCTCGCGAGCCCCTACGACTCTGCTGACGCTTTGGTCATGGCTCAGCATCACCACCAGCAACAACAACAAGAACAAGAACAAGAGCACATTCCGTACACGATGCCATACCATGACTGCGGGTACCAGTCGGGCGCTGTCTGGCCGGTCATGTACCAGCGCGACCCGAACCCCACGGTGGGGATGAGCAGTAGCTCCTTCATCTCGACCGTGTCAAATCCGCACGCGTTTCCCGTCCTAACGCCTCCCGACGAGTACATGCAGCTCCAGGCCTATGCCGGCCTGCAGACTGCCGGCGCGGATATTTGGCCTTACCATCGCTAGATGGGCCGAATTATATATACGCGACTATACAAGGACAGGATGTCACGATCCATTACGTGTTCAACCCCCTTTTTTCTTTAATTCACAAGAATGTATTCGAATCATTGTGGCAAGCATTTGGGTTCTTTTGAGACGCGGAGTTGCTTTGCTAGTTAGTGGTAGAGCTGGCAGCGACTGAGCGGACCGTGTTACAGGATTGCTAAATAGTATAGATGGGCCGGACAAAAATCAGACACAATTCCCATTCACTCCCTCGATAACCGTATAGTCAACAGCCACCGGATGCAGGTGCATGTGTGTGTAAGACTTCCCCACACATGCAAGCCGGCTCTGTAACTACCGTCCTACGTGGTGCATGAGACGATATAGTCAATGACTACGTAAAATAGGCAGCACAATGGGCACCCCAGAGCAGTAAACGAAATAAAGGGTTTAAAAAGTCGTACATGGAATGGCTGACCAGACATAGTACGTGTGGCCGAGCAGACGAGCACAGCCTGTATCACTCCGGAGCGCGCCGCTCAGCGCCGATCCGCCGTTTGTACCTATATACGATATGAAGGCAGTAGAGGACGGACACTAGCCAGCGGCTGAAACCAGTGAAAATGGGGAGGCTCCATTAAATTAAAATAAGAATACGTGAATAGGCAGCAAGCAAAAGCTAAATGACAGCCAAGGCAGTCAGATGAGGTGCATACGACCGATGCTGTCGGGGCCGTCGGTACTTGTACCTTGAGCTAAAAGCCGCCCCGGACACTTTTGGGCACGGCGAGGTGTGGGCGGCGCACGGTGCTACCCCAGCACCCGACCAGGGACGTTGGATGGATTGGGGATGGTGTTGATCAGAGACACTCCCCGCTATAAACGAGGAGTATTGCTATTCGCGCGGAGCCATTTTGCTATTCGCGCGGAGTCACGTGCGATTCCACCCACACTAGCGTAGTACCTCTATTTTAGTGTGCATGCACGCAAAATATGATGTACCTAAAAAGAGTTACCTAAACAGCTAGAATTTCGCTATTCCTACCTCCTTTCCCCCTAAACAACAACAACAACAACAACAACAACAACAACAACAACAATAACAACAACAACACCACCACCACCACCAAGATACCAGTGCCGAATGCGTGGACGACCGAGGAAATAACAGCACCATTGGCTCCGTCGTCAACAGCGCCTGAACAGGCAGAATCCAGGCCTTTGGGGCGATCAAGTCGACGCAGCACGCGGGTGATACGTTCAAGCGCACGTCGCGTGAGGTCACAGGCAGAACTAGCTGGATAAAGGCTGCCGTTGGCCCGGAAGAACCCTTTATCCGGCCGGTTGTGCACACATCAGCGAAAATGCGTTTTTTGAGCGAATTAGCGAGTGTTG